>JAUESP010000082.1:95000-105000 GCA_030914335.1 Drosophila borborema
GTTCGCCAGGCAGGCGGGGCGCGAGAACTCGCCACCCCTGACCAAGGACTGCCACACAGCAGCTCCATGGAATACGGTAAGCCAAGTCAGTCAATTTGAGTGTTAGTATCTGGCAGGTTAGATCGTGCTAAAGTCCCTGTGAAATCATTCAATCAGTGGATCAATGGAAAGCAGGAACCACTCATGTTACGGAGATAGGCTGAATAACTTTAGTTACGACTTTAGTTTAGTTGGTTACAATCAAGTGGATGCTAGTTATATATATATCTGATGAATTAACTCTGCCCTCTAGAGTTGAGGCTGCTCTGTAGACTTTAGCAAGTCTATTTAGACTGCATGGCTTAGAAACTCCCATTGGATTTGAATGATTTGGATTCTCTATTGAGTCTATTAGTCATATTTGCCTTATTTTTTCTTCAGCCTAAAATATCTCTATAAATATTAGAGTCTAATTCAGCATGATTTATTGCCTCCTAAGAGGAAAATTAAATGCATTTCTGGGCTAATGTTCCCATTAAGTTTCTCTGAGGTCACTTAAATTCAAATCTTTCTATCCCAGACTATCTTCAGTATACCCCATATTAGTGTCCATTGCAGTCTTATCTATTGTATTATGAGTCTCTCTAACTTCATCTAAATATTATTATAATTTTATCTATTATTCAGTTCTCTGAGGTTAGCTAATCTAGGTTAGCAAATCTAGGCTAAAGCGCTTATTCATAGTTCTTATTTTGTTTTGTCTCTCTATGCCAGACTATTTTGGGTATATCACATCACATATAAATGTTATATAAGGCTCTGGGACTTTATCTGAATATTATTATATAATATAAATATTATATATCTAACATGAATGCATTACCTTTTCCTTATGTGCTTTAGCCACAGCCTCTGAATCCGCTCACACATCCGCAACATCCGCTTGCTCATCATACGCATCCGCATGCGCATCCGCATCATCATCAGCTGCAGCTGGAACGGGAACGCCTCGAGGCGTTGCATCGTCATGGCGCCAATGTACCGCTCGGCGGCGCTGGCGGCCTAGTCGATGCCCAAGATGAGCGATCGCGTTCGCCGCTTGTGATCCACTCGCTGGGCGGTGGTAGCAGCAACAACAGCAACAGCAACAACAATAACAACAACAGCAACAATAACAACATCAGCGGGAGCAGCAACAACAACAACAACAACAGCAACAGCGGCAACACGAGCGGCCTGCTGCTGGGCGGCACGGGCAGCAGCATCAGCGGCGATCAGGCGAGCACCATCGATGACAGCGACAGCGACGACTGCGGTAAGTCAACGATTTAGATATAGAATCGATTTGAGTTTGGCTATACATACATACATAGCTTATCGACATACATATATATGTGTGTGTGTGTGTATAGGCGAAAGATATTGCTATTCTTTCTCTTCTCTTACGATTTGTTAACAAATGACATTTGGCGCTTTGGAGCAGCTTTTAATCTGTCTTAAGGTTACAGCAGTAGCTTTAGGCAAACTTGGAGCCAATATTATTATTAGCGTTAAATGAGCTTTAAGAGTAGTTTAGGGTGGCTTTAGGACTTCAAATGTGCTCTAAGCAAGCTTAAATGTTTAACAATTAACATGATGTAAGCTTTCAGCTTGCTTGAAAAGAAGTTCATTTATTGAATTTGAGCTTAAGATTTTAATTGGGCTGAAGGCGGGCTTTGAGTGTGGTTAAGGAACTTTTAAAGCGAATATGATGTGAGCGTGGTTCAAAGTAAATTCACTTATCAAATGAATAATTAGACTCTACAGCTTTGGCGAGCTTTAATCGTGCTTTAAGTGAATTTTAAGTTCTTTCGCTGATTAAGTTAACTGTAGGCTAAAACTTTAATCTTTAGCAGGCTTCAAGTGAGCTTTGAGTGCGATTATTATATTTCAAAAAAGTACTTAAGTGAGCTTTCGATATGTTTTAATTGAGTTACAGTATAGAAAGTATAGAAAGCTGAAGCTTCTCAGTGATAAGAAAGAGCAAGAGAGGGAGAGAGAGAGGGAGATAGAGGGATGGTGAGAGAAAGAAAAGAGAGAGAGAGAGAGAGAGAGTGCAATAGAAGGAGAGAGAGTCTTATGCCTCTTTTAAGTGACATTTGTTTCTTAATTCTGAAAAAAGTTCAAGACTCTAAAAGTATATCAACTTCAAGCTAAAATGCCAGCTATAAAATTTTGCAATTTATGGTTTACAATTTAGCTTTAAATGAATGTGAATTCGAAATGAGTTTTACATGAGCTTTAAATGTATTTAATGTTTGCCTAATATGAGCTTGGCTACAACAAGGCGCAATCATTCGATTCGATATTCAAGTTTGTTATATATTCACATTTAACTATATAAATCAAGCTTTTTTTAAGTTAAATAATAAAATATGCAATGAGGAAATGGCTTTTTATTGCATTTTATGCATTGTTTTAGCTGCATATATATGTAATTCATATTTGATTTGCATTTTGAATGTTTTCACATTTTCAAGCTTCAAGCTTTTCCATCATTTCATGGCTCACGTGTTTTGGCTGCCAAATAGCAGTAGCTGTGTGTAAATGCGGTTTGTGGCTGAGTAAAAATTCATTTAGCATAGCTGAGACTGTTGATATATATATTATACATATATATGTATATCAGATGTATATACGTCTGACTGCAGCTGCTAATGAGTCTAGACTGCAGCTCGAAGCCATTTGCTTGGCTAGCTAACTGATTGCTCGATTCGCTGTCAACAATATAGCTAAATCATTCAATGTTTTTAATTATTTAGTTAGAGCAGAGAGTTTTTGGTTAATAACTCTGAGATGCGTTAGCTATCTACTAGCTCAACTAGCTATCCTTGGCAGAACACCCAAATATCGACAAAGATAACGACAGCAGGCCAAAATGCCCACGTTCTATGCACTCGGCTTACCTGTCAAGTGCCACCTGCCACCTGCTAGCTGCTAGCTGCTAGCTGCTAGCTGCCAGCTGCTGGCTGCCACCTGAACTCGGACAGCTTTTTGCATGCAACAATTTAATTGATTTTAATGTTTGTCGTTGTTGTTGCTGCCATTAGCAGCATTTGTATTTGACTTTTGTTGCCGCTGTTGCTGCTGCCTGTATTTTTTATTATTATTATTATTTATTTGTTAAGCGCTTTTAAACGTTATGCAAATTATGACAAATTACTATTAAATAGTCGTAAACGTGCGTTGGAAATTGATTTTGCTGCGAGTTGTGTGAGTTGTTATAACAAACCGCACGATAACTGGCAAATACTATAAACACATATGAAGAGAGCGAGCGAGCGAGCGAGAGAGTGAGAACGAGAGAGAGGGAGAGAGAGGGAGGTAGAACGAGAGGCAAAAATCGACTGTCGACTGACTAGTTTTATTCTATCGCTAAACGACCTGAACTGGGCCCTACACACTCTGGCTGACATAATTTCTTTGCATTCGAAACAGCTCTGACGACATTCTGAATAAAAGCAGAAAAAAACACAAGGAATTTCATATGCAGCATCACAATTTGAAATTGATTTCCATTATCTAAACATAAAATAATACGAAAAAGAAAAGCATAAAAAATCCATTTAAGCCTAATTGGCAGAGAGCGCTAGCGTTTTGTTATAGCTCAATAAAAATCAGAACAAGCCCAACATAATCTATATTATAAATACATACATACATATATGTGGCGTATATGAACAATAAAAAAATATTTATGCCTTGGAAAATATGCTGATTGGATAAATTTAATTAAACAAATTAAATTTATAATAATAAAATAAATAAACGAAATGAAGGAAATATAAACTTATTTTAAAATAAATTTAAAAAATTAAATTTAATATCTAAAAAAATAAATTGAATGAAAGAAATATAAACATATTTTATAATACATTAAATAAACTAAATTTAATATTAAAAAAAAAATGATAAATTGAAAATTATTTAATTTAACTTCATAAAATTATATTTTAAATTGGATAATTCAAATATAAAGCATAATAATAATAATTAAAATGCATCAAAATATATTAATAGATAATTGCGATCAATATAGTAATTGTAGAATTGACTTAATTAAATCATGCCTTAATCCATATTTAATTACGTTCTATAGAGCATATATAGTCACACTTTCCTCTATGCCATCTATATATTCATTTAGACATAAAGAAAGTTTTCTATCTGTGGCTATCTATAAATCATAATTTAGATACGATATTCATACGAATTAAACTGTTTAGGCCCATTATTGATTCGTTTTAGTCAACCGACGTTTTTTAAACTCATTCGCGATTTCACGCACATTTCTAATTTCATTGGACTTGTGCTAAACTTAATTAAATATAATCATCATCATCATCAGCAGAAGCACACACACAGAGAGAGAGAGAGAGAAGAGAGAGAGAGAAGAGAGAGAGAGAGAGAGAGAGAGAGAGAGAGAGAGAGAGAGAGATGTGTGGAGGGAGAAATGCGCCCCGCGTCGCTGTCAATTCAAGAAATTCTGTTTTGATTTGAGACACAAGCCAAATGAAAGAAATTTAAAATCCATAAATGTGTTGGCCACACCACACCAACAGCCATAACAACACCCAGCCCACACACACACACACACACACACGCACATACACAGAGATCGCACACGCTTATAATCAGCTGGATGTCGATTCTCTTTCACAGTTGGGTCGAGTTTTTAGCCCACGCTGCGAGCTTCGATTTCGAGGCAGTCAAAAAAAAAAAAAAAAAAAAAAAAAAGAAACAGTAAAAAAAGAAAAACAAACGAAAAAACAGATTATTTTCCCCTTAATTTTATTATATTTGGTATACCCCGTAGAAAGAGGGCATGCCCAATAAGGGGCATATACAGCTCGAGCAAATCTATATATGTATGTATATTTATATATATATATATTTAGCTTTATATGTGCACATATTATATGTAAGCTTATATTTTGTTAATTTTATCTATTATTTGATAAATTATCGATTAATATCGATTAATTTCAGTTGGTTTACTGTTTTTAGATTTGTTAGATTATATATTTCCAGCTTTTGCTTAGGTTATTTTGCGTAGCTAAGGTGAATATTTTATCACCTATTTATCTAGGTATCGTATCTTTCAAAACTATCGACTATCGATATTGCTTTCGATTTTATATATATCAATTAAATTATCTCTATTTCATCTGCTTTTGCATATTAATTGTGGTATATAATATCGATAAATATCGATGTGGAATTGGAGTTTTGCTCTTTTGCTGCATTTACTTTGTATAATCAATTTATATAGCATCGATAAATATCGATTGTTGGCTGTAGGTGGCTTTGAGTTTCTTCTCCAGTCTTTCTATCTTTCATTACATTTACCTTGGCTACTGACCTTCTTCATTAAAATAAAGTTAGTATGATTATACTAACTTGATTCCTTATATGAAATTGCATCGATAAACATCGATAATATGTTCTGTTTTATACTGAATTTATCTTTTCCACTACATTTCTTTAGGATAACATTTAGTCGTTTCCCCCTGGCTATTCTCGTTTTTTTATTTGTACCTTTTTAATCGCTGCGCAAAAAAAAAAAACGTAATTTTAAATGGCCTAATCGAAGCTCGCCAACAAGAACAAGAATGCGCTTCGAGTTGTTGCTGTTGTTGTTGTTGTTGTCGTTGTTGTTGCTGCTCGTAACTGAAATTTGTTGCTCAACTCAGGGCTTTGGTGACACTCGCGTGTCACTTGAGACGCGTGCGAGCGACAGTTGCACATCGGACTCGACCCGATCCTACGTCCCAGGATCGATAAGGATGCGAGTGACGATAAGGAGCTTCTCGCATCGCAGGCGCGCAGCCCGTTTGAAATTGAGCTTTAGCTTGATTCGAGCCGCTACTCTCTGAGCTGAGTCGCCGTCTGTCAAATGAACTGTGCGCTGATCCGCAGCGACATGCAGACACTCGTATCACACCTTTCTCTCTCTCTCTCTCTCTCTCTCTCTCTTCCCTGCGCCTCGTCTCACATTCTTTGTGCTCTGTCATTAATGTTATATATATATATATATATACCTATATATATATATCGTTGATTGAAATTAATATTTTGTTTCGTCTCGTTTCTTAAACGTAAAGTTGGCTTCCAAGCGAAGCGTGTGGCCAACAAAAGCAAGAACAACAACAACAACAACAACAATGACAACAAATGCTTGTAGCACAAGTGCACATACACACATACGCACACACACATACATGCGCATACTTTGATATTAATGTGCATGCGTATGGCTGGCTTAGCCACAGCAAGTTCGTTGCCTAAGTCTTTCGTTTTCTTTGTGATTTTGTGTGTTTCGGAAATGCAGCGCAAAATTTCTAGACACAATGCATAGTTATATATGATAATGCATACAATCGCATTACCGTTATGCAAGCATTACTGTAGCATTTACATTTTTAGTTGCTATTGTTGTTGCTGTTGCTGACTGCATTTAGGCGTGCACATTATCAAAATGCTGATAAACGTTTAGCAACAAAAATGAACAAGAGCCGCGCAAAGCAGCTAAATGAGACTTGTTGTTGCCTTAATTAAAATGCAAAAAGGCCAATTGCAAATGTGTTGCTGCCATGCGCAATTAAATGCAGCAACAGCAACAGCAACAGCAACAGCAACAGCAACAGCAACAGCAGCAGCAGCAGCAGCAACTCAACTTGGCCAAACGGTGAGACAGTCAGGCAGAAGGAAGTACGCCAACAGCGCTGTTGTCTGCACAGTTAAGCATGTTTAATACAGTTTAGCCACAAGCTCTTAATTACTAATGCACGGAGAGCAGAGAGGGAGCGGATGCAATGCATCTGAGTGAGATGGAGATATTGCGGAAATGTTTTGCTGCCTGAGTTTCGACTAGCAATGAGCAGCTGCCAGCTGTGTGTTGACTGGTTTCAACAACAGTGCATGCACACGCGGCCACAACAAAATATGGCTAAAAAGGGTAAAAAGGAAATACACGATAGCTATACACACAACAAATGGACAGACAGAGAAACAGAAGAAACCAACTGTAAATCTAGTGAAAAGAAAAAATTTGTGAATACCCAAGCTTGAGCTTAAACGTCTGCTTAGAGATATTTTTCAAGTGATTATTAGCTTTACGCTATTCTGTTCTGATTGACACAGAGATAGGCAGAGAAAAGCCGATTGCATTGCATTGGCAGTTGCCAGAGTCAAGTGTTTGCTGAGACAGGCAGAGAGAAATCAGTGATGGGAGCGTGAATGCAGAGCTGGATCCATGACATGGTCTGAGATGCTGTCTTAAGATGACTCATCCCGATGAGGCAACATTTTTGGCAGATAGCGAAATTTCAATTATTTTGAAGAGAGTTTCGATGTGAGGAAAGAAGCTGGAAAGAAGTTTGAGTTGTTGAGTTGAGGAAAGAAGTTAGAAAAAAGTGTGATATGAGGTAAAATATATAAGCATTGAAAATAAGAATATATATTTGCAATGTGGTGCAGTGTGGGGATAATGAGTGAGGATAATTTTTTGGCTAGAAATTTGTAAATATTTTCAACAGAATTTCGATTAGCGACAAAAAGGTCGACAAAAGTTGCTGGAAAAGAAAATATTTATTCAGACAATATATAATATATATATTTGTAGATATTTCTATTGTATACAAAGTACCAATATCATTTTATTCATAATATTCATATGTAAAATTGTGTGTTAAATTAAATTTCCAATAATAATTAAATAATAGAGTTTTGAACACATAAAGATTGAATTCAGCTTAAACAACGTTAGACTTCAGATCATTGTGATTACTTAAAAGAATGCTTAATCAACAGCCTTGCTTTTATCACTCTATCTCAAGTTATTCTCAAGTTCTTCTCTTCGTATTGGTGTTGGCATCCAGTTAAGATTAAGTAACCAGGATGAGGTACTGCTCGACAAAGATTCTCATACAACTTTACAAATATGAGTAAAGAGCAATATATATAATTTTTGTACTTAAAATATTTTATTTAATATATAAAAATATAATACAAATATATTTATATTTGTATTTTCTTTCCTTTTTTTATAAATGTAATCAAGAAATATATTATTATATAGGATTATTTTCGTTCTGGTTTCAGTAAGCCAAAGCAAATAAAAAATCAAGGAAATATCTTATGCTTATACTATACAATTTGAAGCAAAGAGATGGCCTGGTTGCTATATAAAAATAATATGATAGGGGGTAGATTAAAGCACATAATATATGAAGTTAAAAATAGTTATTTTCTATTTTTTTTTTATTTTTTAGTTATTTTTTTTAAATATTTTTTCTCAATCTCTAATATAATAAAATAATAATAAAAAAAAAAAAAAAAACAAAAAATAAATAAAAATATAAAAAATATAAAGAAATAAATATATAACAAAATAATTTTTTTATGATAAAAAAAGAGTAATAATTAAATAACTAAAAAATAAATGAAAATTAATAAAATTATATACATATATTTATATGAATATTAATATTATTATTCTTTTTTTTTTCAAATTATCTTGTATTCAAATCTGTATATACAAACACGTGTGACCTTTAGTTCCTTGAGTTTGGATTTATTTTGGCTTGCTTAAGACAGCAAAACAAATTCATAAATAAATTTGATATATAAGATTTGCATATATGTATATGCATATATACTTGCATAAAAAAAAAAAAACAAAGAAAAATATGTATATAAGGCATGTATATATATATATCAATTTTATACAATCTAAAAAATCAAAATGTTACTCAGATGCTCAGACTAATATATATGCCTATATAGAGGCACACAACAAAACTCATCAGCTGCAACAACAATTAACAATAGTTATTTACAAAAATAAAAACTCAATTAAAATTAATTCGCAAACGATTATAAATAGAAATTGATCAATGATGAAATTGGATTAAAATGCGAACAGAGTCCAAAATTACTTTCGAGTGTTTGCTGTGCGATTTGTTAGGCTTCGTTTCACACGTTTCATGGCAAAGATGAGATAAATCGGATGATTGTATTATTGTTGTTGTTGTAATTTGTGCTCATAAAGTGTTTAATTGCAAATTAGCAATGGCATGCCAGAGGCAGAGGCAGCTCGAAGGCAGCTGTGTGTTGTTGTTGCATTTATGTCGTGTTGCATGTGTTCTTGCCATAAAGCTAAGTACAAATGCATAGACAAAGAGAAAGAGAGTGAGAGAGAGAAATAGACTATTTATATATATATATACTATATAAAACACTTGTTTCTATCCATGTTCAGGTGGCAAAGACGATGATGGCGAGGATAGCATGAAGAATGGCAGCAGCGGCGCCAATGGAGATTCCCATTTGGGGCTTAGCCTGAGCAAGAAGCAGCGCAAGGCGCGCACAGCCTTCACCGATCATCAGCTGCAGACGCTGGAGAAGTCCTTTGAGCGGCAGAAATATCTCAGCGTACAGGATCGCATGGAGCTGGCCAACAAGCTGGAGCTGAGCGATTGCCAGGTGAAGACCTGGTATCAAAATCGCAGGTGAGTTGGCGGCCCCTTTGACATTGCGCTTAATTGACCAACAACAGAGGTGAGGGCAGGCAGAGCTTGGATTAGCGAACAGCTAGCAAACAGATAGAGCCAGAGTCAGAGCCAGAGTCAGAGCCAGAGAGGTCCGTATTCGCTGCTAATCAGCGCCTTTTATGGAACCGCCCATTTCTTCGCGCACTTTACCAATAAAACCCATTTTAATGGCTACCCCCGCGAAAGCGATGCGGGTTCAGTTGCCCATCTGCCGTGCGGCGAACCGGTTCGGAATCAGTGCCTGGCGCTGTTTATGCGTTTTGTTTTTATGCTGATTGCTTAATTTGCTGCATTTTGCGCAAGAGTCGTAAAATGCTTTGCTGTTTATTAAATGAGTTGTTTACTTTTTTTGTGTGCGCCACTCGCCGCTCGCCGCTCGGCGCAAGTTTGTTGCCTAAGTCTTTCGTTTGGCGCATGTGCTTTTCGGC
>JAUESP010000082.1:107500-187500 GCA_030914335.1 Drosophila borborema
ATGTAGTCGTAGTTTTTTTTTTTTTTTTATCTAACTATTTAAAACGTAGCTTAAAGAATTTTTGTAAATTTTTGTAAATGTTTTGTACATAAGCAGGGAATTTTTTTTTTGAAAACAAATTTTTTTTTCTTATCTTTAAAATTTTTTTGTGTGCCTAGTCTTAAGACGTCTATTGTGTGTTGTAACAAATAAAAGAGCAAAAAATAAGAAATCAACGAGCGAGTGAGAAATTGAATTCAAAAAAAGGGAAAAGAGCAATCGAAATGCGAGAACCTTTGTTTCTCCAATTGAGCCCTCGAGAGTGGCTGAGGCCGAGTGGAGTCAAGTCGCGGTCCTTCACATCCTGAGCGTAATGCGAGCTGACACACGAGTCTCTTGAAAAACTGTTGCATTTTGGCCGAGTCCCGAGTCCCGAGTCCCGAGCCCTGGGAAGGTAAAGTCAAGCGAGCAACGTGCCCTAAACTGTGTGCGCCACTTGCAAATTGTTAACATTTGGCAATCTTGAACGGAACTGAAGTTCCCGCAGCTCTTGACGCGCTGACGCGGAACTCGCTGAGCTGCCGGCTCGGCTCTCACAGCCAAAGACGGCGTTGCGCGGCTCGAGTGCTCGAGTTGCCCCGAAACGTTTCTAATTGACTTGCAACCCTAAAGAGTGCCAGTTGGAATGGGGTAAGGGGGTAGCAGAGAGGAAAGGCAAGTTGCTTTGATATGCTGCTGCTCCTGCTGCTGCTACTCCTGCTGCTGCTGCTCCTGCTGCTGTTTGTTTTGCTTATTTAGTTGCCGCTTGCCATTTTCGCTACTTTTGTTTGACAATGGCAATACGCGCTTGTTGCTCTTAATTTACGGGGTTGCGGCTAAGCGAATTCAATTTGCGCTGCCTCTCAGCAAGCCCAACCCCGCCGAGCCCATCCTGGTCTCTCCTAGAGTCGATCACTTCAACTGGCGGCCGTTGCGTGAAGTGGCCAACGCAACGCGTCGTCCAAATCCTTGTTGGCGAAGGGTTCGATTTGGTGCGTAGAGCATGCTGTCTCTCTCGCTCTCTGCATCCTTGGGCGCCGTCCTGTTAGTCGGCCGCGCTCGAAGCGCCTCTGTAACAAATTGATTATTTGTTGCGGTTTTCTCTCTGCCAGCGATTTGCATTTTTACGAGTGCCACTCATAAATTTATGAGTGCCGCACGACCGTGCGAAACTTTTCCCATGCAGCCATTACGATTCGTTAGCCATTGGCAGCCGAAGGAAATGTGCGTAAAGGATGCTGCTGCTGCTGCTGCTGCTACACTTCGAACTACTAATTAAGACCGATTCGATTTCTATGCGTCGATACAATGGCAATCGAAGGCAAATCAATGATTATGGCAGAACAAGAAAGAACTACGGTTCCGGCTGTGCCAAAGATGTTGATAAGGCTCTTCAAAGTGAACTAAAGTGAAGCAGAGTAGAGCCATCTCGAGTGAGTGTCCCTGCATCAAACTCTACCCACCTATATACGATATAATTATGAATATAAATTATTTATGGTTTCATTCTGCCTTAGTCAATCCAGGCATTGCCCATTGCATTGAGTAAACCTGCTAATTTGTGACAGAAATTGAGAGTCTGATGAGAGTGAAACGTGTGCTAATATGCCCGCTTTTACAAGTTCATAATTCACTCAAACTTAAATGCTGCTACGCATCTCGTGATCTCATTGATAATGCACTCAAAAGTGTTAATGGAGACTAAACCTCTAAACGCTCTTATCGTCAACTAAAGTACCTGATGAGAGATCTTAGCTGGAGTGGCAGTAGAAAGGATTCTTTATTATCTTTCGTAAGTTGCTCAAGTCTGTTGAAGTCACACTTGCAGCGGCTCCAAAGATGATGAGATATTTATTTAAGGCAACTAGAGTAGAGCAGAGAGTATTCGACTAGGAGATACCGTGACCATGCTGAACATTTCAGGTTTCATTTAGACATAGGCCAGGATGGAGCTATCGAACATCGGAATTGTGTAAATGCGAAAACAGGAAAATTGTTTTTTAATTTATGATTTGCTCAAGAAATTAAAATAAATGAATGACTTTGATCGATAATCAAGAATTGTGTTATCGATAATAATGTAATTGATCCTACTATATATAAAGTATATATTTATATTTTCTAGGATCTAAAGAGAGAACGGGAATTCATCAATGGTAAACTGTCAGACGGAGAGTGAAACGGAACTAAAGAAAATCTCCTGCTCAGAAGAAGAGCGTGTGTGCAGGATTTTTTGCAGTTTCTTCCTGAAAATAATGAGAGAAGTGAGTCGGATAACTGTTATTTGCGACCTATGATTACAGTTTTTATATACTTTCATTTTCATCCTATTTTGATTGATTAATATGATATGATTGAGAAATCTGTCCAATAGTTTTGTTCAATATATGTGACAGACAGAAGGAGGCGTGGCGCACTCCATATATATATATATATATATATATATATATATATATATATATATATATTTATATTCTTATATATTTTCGTATATATATTCTTTATCAGGATGACCAACTGAGTCGTTTTAGTCTTCTCCGTCAGTCCGTCGATCTCATAAACTATAAGATCTATAGACTTTTTTTATCCCAAATTGTAATTAAATTTCTTGATGCTTAAAACATGATAAGCATCTATCAGCTGAAACTTAAGGAATTTATAATGTGTATACCTAAGATGAAGTTTCTTAAATAATTTCTTACCCTCACTCTTAATATGTACATATGGAGATTCTAAATAGCTATGCTAAATATATTCTATGTAGCCAAGGGAATATATCTCGCATATAGGAAACATGAGACATTGAGTTCTTCGCATGAAATGAAGGCTTTGCATAATTTGATTGCCTGGGCACAGCTCATTGGATAGGAATCGCAGCATTAGCATATTGATGGATCGTTGGCTTACGCTTTACTGCGCTCAGAAAGTGCAGAAATTGTTATTGAAATTGCGAGAGTCGTTGGCACAAGGGCATCTGTGCGACTTTTTATTATTGTATGGAGAACATCTTGGGGCTGGCTGCTCTTTGTGGGAACGCCTTTTGTGCGTCCAAGCTGACAAAATGCTTTCACACCGGAAGCTGCTGCAATGCGTTCGGCGTCCTGCTCACTCTTCCTGGCTAATTGACAACTTTTGTTATGCTCGGCTCGGCCCGGTTCGCTGTTCGCTGTTCGCTTTTTTATGCCGCGCTTTGTTGGACTAATTTGTCACAGGACACAAGTCGACTAACTTCTGCATACTAAGTAGTGGCTGGGCAGGAGGCGGCGGGCAGCAGGAAGCTTTTTGATTACACAGGCAATTTGTTGCGCACATTGGACGCAAGTCAAAGTCCTTCTATCGCCTTGGACTACCCCCGTTTCCGTTATCAATAAATTTGTGCGTGTTTATCAAATTAGATGTCAGCGAGCGTGCGCGCACGCCGGAAGCCAGGCCGAAGGATGCGAGCGGAAGCTGTGTTCGAAATTTATGTAGCCGAAGGTCAGAAGTGTGGGGGGGGGGGGATGTCCTGGCTTGGCGGCAAGGTTAACTGAAAATCAATATTGAGTCGACAATTGTTGTAGCTCTGGCAAGTCGTGCAGTCCCCCACCCCCACTCCTCCCCCCATCCATTTGTTATGAGTCTTGTAAATCGGTTTGTGGCGCCAGAAGCTGCAAAAATCGATTTGCCGCTGGCCCCCGCCGCCAGTTAAATGCTGCAAATTACTCAGACTGCGGCTACGACTGCGGCTGCAACAACTGCGCCACTGGCGGCTACTGGTTTTGAACCTGCGGCCCAATTTGAATGCGTTCCATGCAAATCGAGGGAGCTGCTGCTGCTGCTGCTGCTGCTGTTGATGGAGTTACACGATGCTGGGGCGGCTTTAGATTAAGATGCTGGGCGCTGCTATTATTCGGTTACGGCATCATCTTCGATTTGCAATTCGCTCCGCAATTGGCTTTGCGGTTAACCAATTTTCAATCAATTCTAACTGTGCGCAGTGCGCACTGCAATCAGAGCCCAAACGCAGCGAACGGCATGTGGAGTCGTTGCCCAGGCACACGCCAATGTCAAAAGGTTCTCACAGGGCAGTAAACTGATACGTATTTGGCTTTTTTCTTGCTTTGCCTTTTTCTTTTTTATTTTGTTTTCATTGGGGGCGCCAGGGCCAAGTTCCGTTAGTCAAGTGTGTGGGGTCCACTCCTGCCACAGCCCAGTCCAGCCCGCAAGTCAAGCCTTTGTTTATGCGGCACGTGGCAAGCTTTCGCAGCGGAGCTGTAACTAGGCAACTGATGGCAACTCCGACCATTCCGACAACTGTCAACTGGCATCGGGCAACTGATGTGTGACTAAATTGCGCCTACGGCTATGCGACGCAGCAATTCAAGTGCTGCATACCCACTACGACACTGCGGCAAATGGACCGCAAGCTGTGCGAGGTGCCAGCGGCACAATCAACCAACCAACTTGCGTCCAAAATCCAGCGAGCGCACATTGCACACGCTAATGGCCAGAACAAAAGGCAATGCAATGTGCCAGAAAGCAAACAGTTGCTCATGGGATCCAATTACCCGAACTTGAAGTCGCCTCCGACTCTCCGACTCTCCGACTCGCTGACTCTCTGGCTTGCCGATTCCAATTCCGACACCAACTACGACTCGCCCTCTCTCGCTCTGCCTGAGCCAATTTTCAATTGTGCCACGGCCAAAAAGGCAACAGCAGGCGATGCGTCGGCAATGAAGGCGAACGTAAGCGACTCGCCGTGGCACGCAGTCTCTTTGACACGCTATGTCCGTGCTGCACGGGGGATGCAGAGCGAGGGTAGTCACTGTAGTTCACCTAACTCTGGACTTTGGTATATGATCGCTATTGTTAGTCAGTGTTATAAAAAGATTTTACTGGTTCAATTAATTCCTTTTTAGGTTTTTTATCTAAGCTTTATTGTATGTAAATGTTTTTTTTTTAATGTTAAATTAGAAATAAGTAAATAATTCCAAAATCTTCTTAGATTAAATTGGATTTTTCCATTGTAGTTTCCTTGGAGAGCTTTATCCTGGCAAATATCTAAACCGATACGAAATCAAGAGCATTTACATTCAAGCATTTCATAGCATATCCATGCAACTGCTGTGGCAGCCCTCGTGTGCGCTGCGACCTCGGCATGTTCACAATTTGAATACAAGCATCGACTGTGGCCGTCCTTGGCTCGTGCTGCTGTTTTGTCCTCTCGGTAAGTACGGGCGCTGTATGTGTAAATGTAATTTTTGGCCTTAATTCCTTTTGTGTTTGGCCGTTCGTTTGCTCGTTTGCTCGTTTGCTAATTTGACAGTTGTCAGCCGCTTGCGACGTCAGTTGGCCAATCCACAACATGCCAGCTAGAGTCGCATCCACAATACATCCATTTCCATTTCCATTTCCATTTCTATTTCCATTTCTATTACAATTTCCATTTTCATTCCCATTCCCATTCCCATTCCCTTTTCCATTCATCAAAATTGGCTTTGGGTGCGAGAGGCTGCTGGCTCATAATAATTTGTCATCAATTAGCCGAGGGTGTTGATGTGCGCGGTAAACCAAGTGGAAATGCAGACAACAGGAGCATAAGCAGGAGCAGCAGCAGGAGCAGCAGGAGTAGGACGAGGCAAAGGAGCATTAGCACCCGTCGTCGTGTAGCATACGCTATGTGACCAGAGAACAAAACCCGCCCGCCCGCCGTCAATGACGAATCTCTCTCTCTCTCTCTCTGCGTGAATGGGGCTGGGGCTGTGGCTGAGGGCGAGGTGGTGCGGGATGAGGATATGACTCTAATGCCTATTTTGGTTCAAGTGCCGCCTGTCATTGTTGCTGCTGTTGTCGTTGTTCCTGCTGTTGCAAATTACTTTTGATTATTATTTTGATGTACATTTCAATGAGAGCCGCAGCGACGCGGGGGGCCTCGCGCAGCCAAACTGAAACTTTGTAAGCGTCTCGAGTTACCAACGAAATGCGGCAATTGTTGCATACACTTGAATCCTTATAGAGATTTGATTACAGGGGCACGATAAAAAATGTATCATCAAATTGATATAATATATGTTTTAAAATGTTTCAATTTACTTCGACGTTTTTTCATACGTTTTTTCTTTCTGCACTCAAAGAAGAACTGATTGAGCAAAAGGCGGGAAAGAAGAGCTGCAAAAAGTGTCTGGCCTTCAAGGCGGCTAAATAAATGTGTGTATAAATATTGTGTTTTATAAATATATAGAGTGTGGTATAAATATGATGTATATACTTTTTATATACCTTTTTCTGCGCCCCTATAGCCTTTCGATCAGCACTGAAAACTAAACTCAATTATAATATGAACAACTAAGTCTATGATAATCGGGCGTTACCGATTGCATAATACTCATACATGATTTTAGTATATGCCACGCCTTTGTTAATCATTATCGAAGGTAAAAGTAAATTATTTATTTGATATGAAGTTTTATTTATTTATTTGTCAGTTCAAATTAACGAAACTGTTCAATTTTATGAGTAATTTTTCGAAACTGTGGAATTTATAGGATATTTTCGATATGCCTCATCTTCGAATGACATCGATATATTCAATATAAATTTTGTACCTAGGCATTGTCACACGAGTACAATTTCCAAAAGTTAGTGATATTCTAGTTAGTTCTAGTTCTGCCACGAGCTAAGTGGGCGCATCGGGAAAATCTTAGCACTTTACCAAGATATTCCAAATCTCGAGTCTTTCACTTTGAAAGCGGTGAAAATGTTTGCGTTCATTCGGACAGTTGGATAGAGCTACGAACAAAAAGACAGCAAACTAGAGATAGACATTACCTAAGATTAATATACTCATTCACTTAGCTTATAATGATAAACCAAAAAATATTAAATTTTTAAAAATAACTTTTAAAAGGAAATTATATAACAAGGAAATTATTAAAACTATTTAAAATAATAATAAGAATATCCCAAGATATCAGATTTACATATAAAATCTACAAAATAAAATAATCTATCATTCCATTCAAAAAGATGATTTGCTGATGGCTGAATCCAAAGACTGTGCGCTGCAGCAATGCCAATAATGACTAATGCTAATGACTAATCTAATAAGAAATGCAAATATCATAACTAAAATGGTGTTCGAATTATGGTTTATCACAGCGCTTAGGCACAACAAGCACCAATAAGCAGCAATCAATGCAATAGATATACCCGACCTGAAGCTGAGTAATGCATTATTCCTTATAATTGATTAGACAAGGATGCATAGCCTGATCTTAGGTAGCCACGCGCTCAATCAGTTGCTTGGGCGAGGTGCTGGATGATTAAAGACATCGATAAGCTCAATGAGAGTTTGCTCATATATATAAATTATACTATATGTTAACTGCCTAATGACTATCCAACACTTTGTCTATCACAAATGAATTGCATCATCTGCAGTAGAGTATTTCAGCTCTTTAGAATGTAAATTCTATCTTCATTATTGAGCGAAACTTAATTTATATATTCCTCTATCTAACCTAGATACGATGCATAAATATTTAATATATATATGATGTATATCGAGTGCTTAGTCGCAATTGGCTCAGTGCCTGGGCACAGCTGTAACGCATTGGGATTTGACCCGGTTTTGGATGAAGCGATAAAAGGAATGATTTATGCACGAGAATTCGTGGCATAATCGATATTGGAAAATAAATAATTTAGCACTTATCTTTAAGCGAAATGTTAACTTAATTAGATAATTACTTAAATGTCAGTTTAAACAAAACAACAAATGCGTCGTCCACTGACAAAGGCTGTCGTCAAATCTGTTGAAGCTCCACGACTTGAACCCGCCGAGCGCGAGGCATTAACATCGACAGAAATTAACACTCGAGCCGTATTCGTGAGTGTGTGTGTTTTTCTTTTCTTTTGTTTATTTATATATTTTAGTGAATGAAACGTATTCATATAAATAAATGTGTCTGTGTGTTGAAGAAATAAAATCGAATTAAATCGAAATCGAAATCAAATCCAAATCCGAATCCGAATCCGAATCGGCGACTCGAAAACAAAACGTGGAGGGCACCACATTTAATGAACGCACAATCTTTTATATGTTGAAAATTGACTTAAATTATTTATTAGCGAATAAAATTAAAAACTTAACGCTATAAAAGTGTTAAAACCACTTAGCAAGCCATTTGCCAGACTTCGACACAGATACGGACAGAGTCAGCCCTGAGAGAGACAGAGAGAGACAGAGAGAGGTGCAGTGAGGTGCCGTGACGAGACGGGGGAGTGGGCGGGGCTGCTGAACGAGCCCGAGCAGAGTGCAAAATCAAGCTTTTTGTTCGCGTTCCAAAAATGGGAAATAGAATCGAAGCAGCGCCAAAGTCGAATCGGATATTTTCATAAATTAAGCGCTCGCATCCAATATTCACCTGTTGCCCCGCGCTTTAAAGCCATTCGACCAGATTTGGGCCTTAACAAATTTCGAACGTTTTGAGCCGCGTTTGTCGTGCGATTTGATTTTGTCTGTCTTGAGCGTTCTTCTTCTTCTTCTTCTTTGTCTTCTTCTTCTTTGCTTATTTTATTTTCTATCTGTTTGTTGTTTAAACATAGTCAGCGATTAACATAAAAAAGCAGTTAACAATTTGTACAACATTTATCTAGTTTTCCATTTTCGACCCCACTCCCCTCGCATCCATCTCTCTCTCTCTCTTTGAGTCTCTGTCACTGTCTCACTGGCCAAGCATAAAAGTGTGCCTACAATATTAATTCGTATATCGATTGATTTTAAGTGGCCTTTGGTGTTTGGCAACCGAATCGAGTCTAAAATATATATGTACATATATATAAAAAAAAAAAAATGCTTGGCCAGAGAGACGAACTTCTAAACGTAAATAAATATTGTGTAGGATATGGTATTCCGAACAATTTATTCATAGAGCCTCTGTCAAAATATAAAAAGAACTCGATAAATAAATTCTATATACATAAACCATGCAGCTCATTTATTTGGATTTTCTTAATTCGCGAATTAGTGAAAGAGATTTTTATTGATTTTATATAGCTGAACTACATTCCTAAACTGGTTTGACTATGTTTTAGCATTGTCAATATCAATATCATATCATCGAAGTAATTTGCAAATAGGAATATTATTATACATTTAGATATAGATAGCTTGGAAAGTAGAATATTAATATACAAATTATCATAAATAGAGGAGCAAAGCATGAAGTATAAAGTCAAGCAGAGGTATAGCTATGAAATTTGAGTTATCGAACTGGAACTAAATGAAGCAATTCAAAATATATCAAGTATGCGAAGAAGTTGAAGTACTTCAAGTATAATGGCTATATGAACTAAGAGAAGTTTAGGATGTATGTAAAATATATCAAGTATATCAAATATGTAAAGTATGTGAATGAATGTGAAGAAGAAATATATGAAAAATATATGGCATATAAGGTATATGACTTAAAGAAAGTTTTTAAGGCATATGCAGTATATGATATAGTATAAGTTAAATATTAAATAATAAAATTCTTTGAGAAATATATTTAGTATATAGAATACAGTTGAATTCGGTTATAACGACCGCGCTTATAGCGTCCGATCGGTTGTTGCGACGATAATGCAGGTCCCCAAACAAACTGCTATAAGCAAAGTTATATGGTTATAGTGTCTTCCGCATATAACGACGCCCCCATGAGCATCGTTATAGCCGGATTTCTCTGTGTAGACTGCATATGAGGTATATGAGGTAAATGAAGTATATAAGGTATATGAAGTACATATATGAAGAATGAGCAGTCCATTAAGTATATAAGGAATATAAAGTACATAAAGTATATAAGGTATGTGAAGTATGTCTGTAAGAAGAAGAAGAAAAACAGAAGTATATAAAGTATATAAGGCATATGAAGTATGAGAAGTCTATAAAGTATATAAAACATATAAAATATGTGAATTCTTAAGAATAACAAGAAGAAATATATGAAGTACTATATAAAGTATTTTAGGTATATGAAGTGTATGCATGTCAAGTGTGTGAAGTATGAAAAGCCTATATAGCATATAAAATATAAAATATACATATCAAATATGAATACTTTGAGGTATGCAAATTATGAGAATTAAATTAAGTCTAAGAAGTATGTATATATATAAGTTAATAAGGTATATGAAGTATAGAATGTATATGACATATATGAAGTATATTAAGTATATAAAGTAGTATATGATGTATATGAGTTGTATAATATATATGTTTATTTAACATCATTTTTGTTTATTTAATAACAACGCATATTCAAATGTATATTAAACTATATATGTATATATCCACATTATAAAGTGTATATATATGCCGCTCTGCTGATCCGTTTCCTGCTTTTGAATGTCCGCATTCCGTGTTTGATTCCAGGCGCTTTACAGCCTATAAATCAAATAGTTTGCCGCACAGATTGATGCATTAGCCAGGCCAGAAATTCTTTGTATGTCTGTCAGTCTGCCAGTTCGGTCTGCTTGTGTGTGGAGCTCTGCGGCTGGAGGCTGGCGCGTTGACAACGTGCAACTTTATGACGCCCCAACTTTGGGCGCGATAAGCCCACGCGCCAACAACGAAGAGTGCTGAGTGCGGGGTGGGATGTGAGATGTGGGGTCTGGTATCCGGGGCTGGACGTGCAACGTGCGTCAACGTGCCCTGGCCATGAGATGGCACATCAATTAGCACACCTACCTTCAGTCGAAGAGGCTGGAACTGGAACTGGATTTGGTCATTCATTAAAGCAGCTCGTCGCTCTATCAGCTGGGCCTGTGATGAATATATTTTAGCGGAGACAACAACCTAGCATCGCAGCCAGCAACAGCAATCGCGCAGAGGGACTAACAGGAACAAGAGCACCAGAGCACAAGAGCTTATCGCACAAGATGTATTCAAAGTGCATAATGTAAAAGTTGTACGCGAGTGCTCCAGATATTCCACAAGATGCCAACAAGCTGAGCTCGAGTAGAGTATTGACTGGACTCTTGTTGTTGTTGCTGCTGGGGATGTTATCTCAAGTGCTGCGATGCTTATCGTCGAGTTGTAAACGTGAGCTAAAAATACTAGCTCCAGCTACAATTTCTCTCGGCTCTTTGGGCCCGCCATAAAAGTTGCATCAATTAGCCGGGCTCAAAGTTGAGATTCGACTTCTTCTTCTTCTTCTTCTTCTTTGGTTTTTCGGAGTGTTTGTTTATTTGTTGTGTGTGTGTGTTTGGGTTTTGGGCTGCTTTTGTTGTTGCTGCCACTAAACTATAACGATAACGAGAAACAATGTTAAACTTAAACATCAACACCTTTTAAGAGCCAGCCTCGTCGAGAATCGAGAGCGAGAGACCCGAGATCAGAGACGTGGCCAGACTGAATGTCGACTGCTTCTCCTTGCTACTCACTCACTCACTCACACGCATTCACACTCAGGCACTCACACACTCATTCTGTTTCCAATTTCCCATTCCCAATATACAGTGCCTACATTGGGCCATTGCCTGTGATATATTAAAATGGATCTGGGTTCGGGCCGGCCAGAGTTGGGCTTCGGCTCGGCGCTGGGTCCGCATCTCGTTTCTCGTTCTCGTTCTCGTTCTCGTTCTCGTTTTTTATGGCACAGTTTAGGAGATAACAAATTTTTGTTACAAGCAAATTAAAAGGTTTTTCTTGACGTTTAATGCAATGGCTTTTAAACTGGCAACGGGCCAGCCCCGTCCGCCGATGCCGATGCCAATGCATCCAGCGCATCCTCAGAGCGAGCTAAAAGAATTCACTTTTATCGATTGTTTTTGCTTGCATCGTTTAGTCGATAATTTTGGTAATAAATTTTAAAATAAACAGCGCACGGTTTTGGGATCGTTTTCGTTTGAGGTCTTCGCTCCAAATCGACTCAGTTCTGTTCAGCTCAGTTCGGTTCGGTTATGTTCTGTTCTGTTCTGGTGTAGAACCCTTTAAGATCTGTTGCGCGTGGCATTAATGCGGCATCGTCTTCGGGTTCGGCATCTCTGGCCTCTGGCCTCTGGCTGGGATGGATTGTTGGAGACGCCGCCTTAAATTCCTCGGCCGCATATAAATTCAGAACATCAGATTAAGAAAGTGTTAATGTCGCAGCAATTTCCTTTTATCTCAACATAATTGAGCGATAGAATTTGAATTTAGCTAAAAGCCAAACATAAATTTAACACCCAAAACACAAAACACACTTCAACAAAGGGCCCCGAAGCCGCACTCGCTGTTGGAGTCACAGCCCCCAAAAACTGAATCCAATGCGTCTTCCTCATGCAGCTCCATATTCTGTTCCCCTCTCTCCCGCCGCTCCAAGCATTCGTGCGGGCTTTTCAATAGACCCGTTTGTGGCCCAAAATGCGTTCATTGTCACAACACAGGCCAAGTGATTTCTGGGGATCGCCGTCTCATAAATTTGTCACATTGCCCATATGCCATGTGGAGTCTTCTCTTCTCTTTTTTTTTTTATTTATTCTGGCTGCGGTTCGCTTTGAGCTGCGCCTGCGCACATTTTAAATCAAAATTATTAAGTCTTCCCTTTCGGGATGCAAGGGTATGTCAGTTATCTGATCGGATTTGTTGCCCAGACTTAAGACATACATAAGACATGCAATTTGTAATGCATTGCTATTGCTATTGCTTGCTGGCGTTAAGATATACATATATATATATTGAGTCCTAAATGTTTTCAAAATTAAATTAAAGTGTAATTACATTAAGTTTAATTAATTGAATAATAACAGATAATTTAAAGAGAGAAATTGAGAATTGAGAAATTTTTAAATTTTATTTTAATCAGATTTATATAAAATAAAATAAAATAAAATAATAAAATATTATTTATTATTATTATTATTATATTATTATTATTATTATTATTATTATTATTATTATTATTATTATTATTTTTCATAGTTTGTTTATGAATTTTATGTAGTAAATGTTATGTAAAACATATTAGATTCAATAATGTTTATGGAATGAATAAATTTATAAATTTAAATAAATTAAAATTGAATGTAAACAAAATAGAAAATTAAAGAGAATGTAAATTAAATTTTAATAATAATAAATATTATTATTTTGTTTAATAAAATAAATCTATTTTTTTACTTTATAATTATAAAAAATATAAGATATAAGAATATAAACATTTATTAAAAAACAAATAAAATTTTGTTTATTTATTAAATAAGATTTATATTTTCTTTATAACTTTTCACATACATATTATTAAAATATTTTTTATTTTTATTTAATATATTATTTGATTTCTTTATAAATGTGTATTTGTTTAATACTCTATATAAAATACTATATAAAAATGTATAAAATTATTTGATTGATATAAAATGCATACATATATTGTATATATATATTTTTTTCTATATTTTTATTTATTTTTTATTTTTATATTATATAATTTATTTTATATTTGTAATATTTTGTCGAACCAAATCACATTGGGGTAGTTTGAGCGTCTTCACCCCATAGCAAAAGCAAAATGTTGTCAAATCGTGCTAAAGCTGAATTGTTTTTGAATTAGTAACTATTTTCACATACGCTGAACTTTGAAGTATGTAAAAATCAGCTGGCAATCCTAGTCTCAGACCCCCATGAATGGGCTTCATACTTCGGCTGGCCAAGTGTATTCACAAGTGTATTTCAACTCTGGTGCTATCTATTTCATTGAAAAACGTATGATTTTTATGGCATAAATAATGTTTATTGTTTGGAAAGATGATATATAGCCGAGTTTAGTTTATGATTGGTATGCTTGTAACCTGAGCATCCTAGCCGTTTATGTGTTCACGTGTGTCTGTGTGTGTGAGTGAAAGTTATTGTTGAAAATTTCATTGAGAATACACTGAGATATCATAAGAGCCATCAGAGGTCAATTAAAAAGAAGATTTATAAAAATTTATTTATAAACGAGGCCAAGACGAGTTCTCTGTTAATGTTGAATATATTCTATATTATTATATTATAGTTATTATAGTTGTTATGACTTTGGTTCTGCAGCTTATTTTGGGTCAAGCTCTGATTTATTGCTCTTATATATCTATATCTATTCAGTAAATATTTCATATATTATTAACAAACTTATCATCAAATGAATCTTATTTTGTAAATATAAAAAAAAAAACGTTTCTCTTATTTCTTTTACAATTTTGCCCATCTAGACATCTTTCTCCCAGTGTACTTAGCATCATAATATGATAATCCATATACATACTCCGTATATGGTATATGCATCGACGCGTGAGCTGCGTCATCTCGTAACCCTTTTGCGAGCTGAGAGCGGAAGTGTCTAACACGCACACGATGCGACGCCTCTGCTGCTCTCGTCTATGGGCGCTGCTTAATGATTAATGAATGAAATCAATTAAGTTTCATTAATGAACAATTTTCGGTAGCTTGGCCAGCTTGAAAAAGAAAAAGAGTTGAAGACAAGCAGCTGAGCGTTCCTCCCCTCTCCCTCTCTCTCCTTGCTCTCTCTCTCTGCCTCTTTCCCTACCTCTCCCTTTGGATGCTTTGCCTCTGCTGCTGCTGCCCTGCCCTCTGGCTTTTGTAATGCCTTTCTTTCGTCTCACTTCAAGTGTCAATAATTTGGATTTCGATTTTCCATCCGACGCTGTTCCACTTTGGCTACTGTGCTGCAGCAGCAGCGGCAGCGGCAGCTCACTCCGTCCGTCCGTTCGACGCATCGCCCGGAGCCAAACATTTTGAGCCGCTGAACAGTTGAATGAACTTCACGGCTGCCTCGGCTGCCTCGGCTGCCACTCGCTAGTCAAACACGGCTCGACGGTGCTCGGCTAATATGCAAAATCATCGCATTTTAAAGCGAAAGCCAAACAACAATAGAGCGCTAAACAATATTTATATTGAAATGTATTAAAAGGCTCTCATGCCACCCGTGTGGTCTACGTGCCAGCATCGAGAGCGTAGAGTCAGCGGCAGTTAGCGTCGATCGCATGCCCTAAATGAATGAACTCTTTGATTAAGGGTAATTACGATCCTTTATATACTATATTATGATGTATACACATTTATATGTATGTATATGTATATGTTTTTTATTTATGCTCTCTTACTTCCCCCTCTCTTTTATTTGAGAGTTATTATACATGAAATGAAATATAATTTGATTTGTTTTCCGACAGATTTTCTTCCATTCTTGTAGAGTTTTCTTATATTATCTTTGATCTATGTGTATATATATATCTTTGCATATAATGTATATATACATATAGCCCTTTTGTTTGCAATTTCCATTCACATTCACATTTAGCTTGATGTGAACGCACTTGGCTCTCGCTGTTGGGCTTCGCGCTTTGCTTGTGGCTGTGGTAATTTAATAACAATTAAAGGCACTCGGTACATGGCTTTTGAAGCCAATCTCCGTGTTACGCATTAATGGGCACTTAACTTGGTCAAAAAGCCTTGCCAGTCGATGCCTTGCCGCTCCACATACTCGCTGCACCCACATCGTGCTCCATCAGTTGGGCATCGGTCTCAGTTACATTGTACGCATCTCCGCATTGATTACATTTTGAACGTTTGCCAATTTGCATTTAATACGGCCAGCTCGCTCGCTTCTCACAGTGCGGTGGTCCGACTTCATCAGCGTCATCGCATGCCATTCACTTGGTCACTTGGCCACTTGGCCACTTGGCTATCTGGTGCTATGAAACGTCAACGTCTAACGTTGGGCGTGCGAAAGTCGTCGCATTCGATACGAGGCGGGGCGTGACTTGATGCCCCCTTTACAATATGCTCGCCAGAGAACCAAACCAATTCCGTACCCAAACCTAAAACTTGGCCAGCTCAATGTGATTGATGATCGTTTGTCACACGGCCGGCCATCAATTCACTTAAAGGATGCGACATTTGCTCTCTAATGCAGCTCTAAGCAGGCACCAAGCGTGTGGACGAGCAGCTCAGAAGTAGCCAAAGTAATGCTGACGTAAAAAAAAAGGTAAACAGAAACTTGAGTATCGATAAACACAATCAAGTTCAGCACCATGGAACAAAGACGTTTCAATATTGTGTGTGTGTGTGTGTGTGTGTGTGAGTGAGTTGATAAAGTTGACCAGATCAATTTTCATTATAGAAACTAAATTTGGTAATAATTAAATAAAGACGTTCATTAAATAAATTTTAACTTGGTGAAGTTACAAAATTAGTTTTCATATTTAAAAAAAATTTGATAACATTTTTTAAAAATTATTTGATATCAATATTTGTTTTTATTTTTTTTCATATTTTTTTTTTTACATATCTAAATATATATCATCTATTAATAGATCAAAATTTTGTACAATTATATTGTATTTATATTTATTTTTAATTTTCTATTGATTTTTATTTTTTTTTATTTTAATTTTGCAAATTTTCATATTAAATCGATCCTAATTTTTAAAAATTTATTTATATTTATATTTTTTACCTTTTTTTTTTATCTTTTTATTATTATTTTATCTTTGATTATTAATCTTCTTTCTTATTATTAATTATAATTGTTTCATTTTTTTTTTATTATTTTATGTTTGTTAGATAGTTAAAAAAAAAAAAATTTAATTTTTTATATATTTATTGTTAGTTTTTATATCAAATTGATAAATCGATCATAAGTTTAAAAATATAATTTTATATTTATATAATTTTTTTTATTGAATATTTTGAAGTTTAGTTACTTTTTATATTAAATCGTTGTCATTTCTTTTTAATTCGTTTTTTATTTACTTTTTTCTTGTATTATTTTGTTTTCCGATCATTTGTTTGAGTGTTATCGATAAATTATATTTGTTAAAAAATATTTTTAATTTTTAGTTGTTTCTTTAGTTGTTTCTTTTTTATATTTTTATTTATATTCATATTTATTAAAAAATATATTTATTTTTATCAAGAAAGCCCAAGACGAGTCAATGGCAGTTTAGACTTACAGTAACTGTCATCAAAATTCGCACACATGAAAAACTGAAAAGAATTCGATTAAAATATAAATATTAAATGTTAAAAAAAATGTTAAACAAATGTTTCTTATATATATATTTATAAATATTTTAATTCAAGTACATCATTTCGATAGTGTTTATATTATTGTTGCCCCTGTTTTTTTTTTTTAGTTGACAACATTTTGTGACCCACTGTGCCGTGGGCAGTCGGCCCAGAGGCCCGGTCCGCTTCGTTTTGGTCCGGTCAAGTGTGCATGATTGATGAACTATTTTGTTTTGCGGTGAATCAAAACGACACCATGTTGTTTTCCCTCTCTCTCTCTCTCTCTCTCTCTCTCTCTCTCTCTCTGTCTCTCTCATCTCGTTCACATTTTGATGACATATTTGTCCTGCCCCTGTCGCGCCCGCTCCCGCTGTCGCCGCATTGCCTTCTCCATTACCGCCAACGCCCCAAAGTAAATTGATACGAGCCGATGCGAGGCGACGCGACGCTGAGGCTAACAGTCAGTCAATCGGCTTGGACAGGCTTCTCTAATTGTTGAAGCGCTTGAAAAAGGTTTGGCCAGCGCGCGTATCATTAAAAAGGATATCAATAGGTGATAACACTGCCGCAACAGCAACAGCGCTCGAGTTGATTGAATTGTTTTGTTGTTGTCGTCTTTGTTTTTGTGTGTTGTGTGTTGTCGCTTGTCGTTTGTCGTTTGTCGTTTTCCAGCTGTCCGATGGGCCAAATTGAATTGTATATGGCATGGCAGGAGGAGGAGAAGCAAGGGCAGGGGCAGGGGCAGGGGCAGTGGTAGCGGGGTAGCGGGGGCTGAGGCATCTGGGCCTGACCGTTGGCTCTGTGGTAAAGGACAGCCACTCAGTGCTGCGGAGGAAAAGTAATTAAGATAAATACGCAACGATAAAAATAAATAAATATAATTGTTTTTCTTTCCCATGTTTTGGTTTTATTTCTGTTTTCTTGCCCCGAAACATTTGACAATTGATTGGCCCAGCCTGCCCAGCCTGCCCGGCCTAATGGTATGTGCTTAATGAATTGATGGAATGGGCCAGAGCTAAGCAGAGAGTGATAGAGAGTGGGTCAGTAATTGGAAAAGGGTTTACAGGTGCACTAGCCATTGCGCAATGAATGTCACAAGGCACAGAGACTCTCTCATATTCAATTAAACAGCTGTCGCCTCGCTGCGTTTTCCCATGAACTGAGCTTGCTCTAGAAATTGGCCACATCATTAGGCTACATTAGCAGCTTCACAATTGACTCTCGCCGAGCAATGTCTTGTTAGAGCAGTGTGACAATGGTCATTAGATCATCTTTTACGGCTATTTAGCAGGCATTGCTCAAGTTATTTGAGCATTAGGTTTAGTTAGTTGCATTTAAATGCATTACTAATGCCATCAACCTGGCTTATTTGAACTGGATATTGCATTGATATTCAATAGGATTTCTTTTGTTTACCCTAGGAGATGCTTAAATCAGCATCAAATTGTTTTAAGCAAGTTCTGGGCAGAGCATAGACCGAGATATCTTTAATGTGTATTCAATAAAATTAAAATAAAATATTATTAGAATCAAATTGAAAATATTTTTGATAGCTTTTAGTATGATATAATCTTGTGTAATTATAAACAAAAATCGACATATTTGTATTTTGAGTCAATTTAATGAAATGTTTATATTTGTCTATCTTTTGCTTCTATATTTGTCTTATACAAACTTGTTTATTTTAATCAAATTTTGCAGGTGAATAGTGAAATATTCTAGTTAATAGTATTTTTTCGCGCATTCGTTTCGAAAAGCAGTCAACTTTTTAAACAACGTTGGTTGATTTATCCTGTAGAAATGCTAATATATTCCCAAACAGTTTATAGTCTCGTTTCTATCTAGTAAAGTTAAAGTGAGACTATATTTTCGTAACTTTGTTTTTAAAGTACTATAAACTGTTTAAGAACATGTTTATATGTTCAAGAACTGTTCTCAATATAAACTTATTCTATTTAATGCTTGTCACGATTCTTAAATATCAGCTCATATACATATATTTTTGATCATATACCATTAGCATAAACTGACTAAGTACTATAGAATATTTGACCCATTTTGTTTTTTGCTTATGCAATATGAGATTAAATATAAAACCAAAAACACATATATTTATATGCAGATGCGATATGTTAATTGTATCTATCTGGTATACAGAGACTAGTTAGAGCATTTCCCTGCCTCGCTCCGGTCGCAACTTCAAAATGTCAGCATTCATGGCGCATTTCCGTTGTTGACGCCATTTTGTGCTCAATTGCGACAGCTATTTTTTTTTTTTTAGTATTTTTTTTATTATTTGTTTGCATTGTAAGTTGTTGTGAGTTGTGTCGTTGGGCCACATGATTTTTAATAAAGCCAACTAAAATGTAATTAAACTTAATTTATGTGCTAATGAAGAAATTTTCAAAGCCAGAGAGAGAGAGAGAGAGAGAGGGTGTGTGAGAGAGAGGAGGGAGAGAAATAGCGCAAAACAGAAAACCGAAAACAAAAACCAAAAATTAACAAATAAACACGAAACGCACTGCAGTAGGCCAAATGAAATGAATATAACGAGCTTCAGCTACACTATGCTACACAAACACAAACACATATATATTTTCAGGTCGGTGTAGCGGACGAACGGACCATCGGGCGATCGGACTAGCGCATTCATTAGCATTTTTTGGGTGACAAAAGTTTCCGGTTCGCCACGGCTATGAACTAATGGGCGACCGGGCCACATAAAAATCACATAACAAAAGACATTTTAATTGAAATTTAAGTTAATTAGTGTGGGGCTCTTCCAGCTCTCCCTCTCCATCTCTCTCTCCCTCTCTCTCTCTCTATCGCTCTCACTCTCTCTCTCCCTGTTTATGCTTGGCAGCTATTGCTGCCAGAGTTGAGTGAAGCTGGGTTCAAATGCGTTGCGGTTTCTGTAATTGACGCAGACAAATTATGTCGGCCAGAGTCGCAATACGCGGACCCAGCCCTAGGGGCTTGGACATGGACTTGGCAATAGCAACAGCAATAGCAATAGCAACAGCAACAGCAATAGCCACGTCAACGTCTACGTCTACGTCTAGTAACGGCAACTGTTTCGGTTCGCTGTATGTAATGGCAGCATTGCTAATGAGATCATTTTTATTACTTTTATTGTTATGCATTTTGAAATTATGATTTAAAGCCGCGAGAATGAAATTTATGCATGTATCTGTTTGCTGTCGCTGTCGCTAGCGCTCTATCTCTATCTCTATCTCTATCGCTATCTCTATCTCTATCTCTATCTCTATCTCTATCTCTATCTCTATCTCTATCTCTATCTCTATCTCTATCTCTATCTCTATCTCTATCTCTATCTCTATCTCTATCTCTATCTCTATCTCTATCTCTATCTCTATCTCTATCTCTATCTCTATCTCTATCTCTATCTCTATCTCTATCTCTATCTCTATCTCTATCTCTATCTCTATCTCTATCTCTATCTCTATCTCTATCTCTATCTCTATCTCTATCTCTATCTCTATCTCTATCTCTATCTCTATCTCTATCTCTATCTCTATCTCTATCTCTATCTCTATCTCTATCTCTATCTCTATCTCTATCTCTATCTCTATCTCTATCTCTATCTCTATCTCTATCTCTATCTCTATCTCTATCTCTATCTCTATCTCTATCTCTATCTCTATCTCTATCTCTATCTCTATCTCTATCTCTATCTCTATCTCTATCTCTATCTCTATCTCTATCTCTATCTCTATCTCTATCTCTATCTCTATCTCTATCTCTATCTCTATCTCTATCTCTATCTCTATCTCTATCTCTATCTCTATCTCTATCTCTATCTCTATCTCTATCTCTATCTCTATCTCTATCTCTATCTCTATCTCTATCTCTATCTCTATCTCTATCTCTATCTCTATCTCTATCTCTATCTCTATCTCTATCTCTATCTCTATCTCTATCTCTATCTCTATCTCTATCTCTATCTCTATCTCTATCTCTATCTCTATCTCTATCTCTATCTCTATCTCTATCTCTATCTCTATCTCTATCTCTATCTCTATCTCTATCTCTATCTCTATCTCTATCTCTATCTCTATCTCTATCTCTATCTCTATCTCTATCTCTATCTCTATCTCTATCTCTATCTCTATCTCTATCTCTATCTCTATCTCTATCTCTATCTCTATCTCTATCTCTATCTCTATCTCTATCTCTATCTCTATCTCTATCTCTATCTCTATCTCTATCTCTATCTCTATCTCTATCTCTATCTCTATCTCTACTCTATCTCTATCTCTATCTCTATCTCTATCTCTATCTCTATCTCTATCTCTATCTCTATCTCTATCTCTATCTCTATCTCTATCTCTATCTCTATCTCTATCTCTATTTCTATCTGTCTCTGTCTCTGTGTATTTCTCCAGTTATAGGTCCGGCACATACATATGTACATCTGTCTATCTCGATCTTTCCGGTGTCGAGTGCGCTTTCAGTTCGTTTCTCTGTTTTGTTTTCAATGGCATAAATTGTCATTAGATAAAGTTTATGACTCAATTATCGTTAGAGGTTGACAAGTTTTGTAGCCAGTCGCTTTTAATGCCATTGGCATTGGCCATGTCTGGCCCCTTGGTTCCGCTCCCCCACTCACAATCTCTCTCTCTTTTGCTCACTTTATTATTTTTCATGATGTCTTTGTTTTCGCTTTTTTTTCTGTGGGGCGTGGCGATTTATTGCTGTGTCCATATCTAACAACATCCCCCCGCCTGTAACCATTCATCTATCCATCAATTTACCCAATCTCTGCCGTCTCGCTGCTCGCTCTGCGCTGACGTTTTCGAAAGTTTTGAATTTTGACTGGGCAGCTAAAAGTTGCTGGTAATTTATGTTGTATTAGTTGTTATGTTCAAGAGGGGGTTTCTCTTCTTCTTCTTCTTTTTTTGAAATCTCTCCTTTTTGAGCTAGTTGTGCTTAATTAAAATTAATATTCAACTACGCACTTTTGCCCAGACGAAAGTGATTGTCTCAAGTCTGTGAATTGAATTTACTTTCAATCATTTATTTTGTAATGCTATCAAGCCAGATTTTACATTTTCAGAAATTACATATATACTTTTATTTATTATATATTTGAAATATGCCTGAAATTGTTAAATTTAATTAAATTAAGAGACTTTTTTATATAAGATATATTTTATATTGTGCTTACAGCTTGAATGGAGAATTTTAGTTACTTGAAAATGTTTTTTCTTATCAATCAAGGCGTTCTTGGGTTAGTCTCTGCTTCTTTAGCAATGTTCACAAATTGATGGTACCTCGTAAGATTTTCTAATATATTTCTCATACCCTATCTACATCATAGACAATCATGATGTATCTTCTTAGTAACCACGAACTTAATGAAAATAGTTTTGTTCAAATATATGAAAGAGACAAAAATATGTGTAACAAATATCATAAAGTATATCTATTCCTGATCAGGACGACTATTTGAATAGATCTATACATATGAAAGCAGTGATCTTGTTAGCTTCAATAGGTGGAGACTCAGTTCTATCTGTTCGTTCATATGTTTATCTGTCGAATGTGAATCCCAGAATCTATCAGACTTAACACTTTAAATTTGTTGTATGGATCCCTATGTAGCAGATGAAGATCAAGGATCCATTAATTAACTTGAGTTCAATAACTCATAGCGTTTATACCAAAAGCTGGTTAGATTATTGATCTTGAGTTTTCTATAGAAATATATATATATTTGTTTGTTTTCTGAATTAATTACTATTTAAATTATATATGTAGATATAGTGGAGTATATCGAAAAACGCAGATCGGACACAACCATGGGTATTTTCACCCAGTTGGGGGCATTTTTAATATTTTTTTTTATTTTTAATATTTTAATACATTTCATATTTTTAATATATTAAGTATATTAATTTTTAAAAAATATTTTTAATACTTTTCAATATTTTTAATACTTATTTATATTTTTACTATTTTTACTATTTTTAATACTTTTTATATATTTTAAATATATTAAACATTCTTAATATCCTTAATAAAATATTTTTATTATGTTTATTAATTTCTAATTTCAACGAACGACCGTACTTAACTCTAAGCTTCCTCCAATTTAAGCATGTTCTGTGCCCCTCTATAGCTGTCCATTCTGATGGAGTGACCCATGGCAATGCATTGGCTTCGGAAGTTTAACGCATTTCAGTCCGCCTCTTCCATATTAGGAATAGATAGATAGATTTCAATGTTGCAATAAATGATTAATGAATAAATGAAGAAATTAATATTAAGATAATTTTAGATTAATACATATTTCAAGTTTTGTGTAACGTTTCATAGTCTGCACGACTATACTCTGTGTCATCTCACAATACTATAAGCTCGATGTTACTTATGCCTCTACTTCTTAATATTGTTCTCTCTGCAGCTTCGATAAGGTCCGATGCTCAAGGGCTATCGTTGCATCGAGTACGAACACTGAATCATCCAAGACTCTCCTGAAATCGCAACTGACTCAGATTGTGCTCAGCTGTAGCTAAGTTAGCTTAGGCATTGGCACACTCATTAGGCATCTCTCTGTGTCTTCCCTGTATGTGTGTGTGGGTGTGTTTTTGCCCCAAGTTCATTTCAGGAGTTCATTTCAAGCTATAATTTCTGTGTGTGTGTTTGTGTGTTCTTTTTCCGTGCAGTTTCTGATCGTTTGTTGTGCAGGCTTGGCACTTGCACATGTGGCTCGTTAAGTGTGCTTGCTCTCATTTGTTGAAATGCTGAAAGCATCAAAGGCTACCGAGCGCTGTGCAAATGTGCAGAGGAGAGCACAGAGAGTGCGGCATTAACATATTTTAACAGCCAAACGGCATTTGCATAATTTTGTGACATGCCCACAGCGCAACGCCCACACCTCCTCCTCGTGCTGCTGCTCCTTCTCATTTCACTAGAGTTGGCCGTTATGGGTTTTCTCTGCTTGTTTTTCTTTTCATTTTTTGTTTTTTTGTTGACAGCTTTTGTAGGTTCCATTAAAAAGTTCAGAAAACGCTGCAAAATGGCGCGCACTTATGCCAAATTAAACTTTTCCAACATGGCGCCCGGCTCGTTTCCTGTCCGCGTTGTCTCTCCTCCAGGCAGCATCTCAGAGCGTGTGTGTGTGTGTGTGTGTGGCAACTGCAACTGGAGCTGGCTCCATTATGTAACAAATTACTTTGGTAAAGTGCTCGTGTATTCGCTTTTTAAATATGCAAAAAGAGCGCAATTTGCATAAATTTGCCCCAGCATTAAAACAATTTTAACTCGCAACACCAACGCGCACAGCAGCAACAACAGCAACAACAGCAACAAAAATAAATAAAATGTTTGCTGAAAAACAACCCAAACCTGCCGAAAGCCCTGAGCTCAGCTCACCCACCTCATCTGCTGCCACCTAGAACTACTGCTGTTGCCTGTTGCTGGCTGGGTGGTTGGGGTGGTTGGGGTGCTTGGGGTGGTTGGGTGGTTGGGGTGGTTGCCCATTGCTCGGCTTTCTTCTGGCTCTTGGCTCCGGTTGTGAGCGGTGCCAAATTAACAAATTTACGCCAACATCTCTGGCTCAAAAGCTGGCAGCCAACTGCGTGGCACCCGAGTGCGGCGGCGGAGTGGTGCACGTGGTGGCAGCGGGGGAGTGGCCTGTGCGGTGGGCTTTCACATTTGACATGTTTTGTGGTAGACTTTCGCCAGGGTTGGTTCTTTCATCCACCTGCCGCGTCATTCCTGTTGCTGTTACTGTTGCTGTTGTTGTTGCTCTTAATGTGCTTTCGGCCCGTTACTTTTCAACGGTTCTATTTAGCCCAGCCCCCCACTGCCTCCCACTCCTTACGCCCTTGAGCTAACAAATTAAATATTCCGGCACCATTAGTGTTAAAAGTGTTCACATTAAAAACATTTTGCATTTTTTTCATTCCTTCTTTCTTTAGCGACACTTTTTCCGTCCGTGAAATGCACAATGGCAGCAGATCTTAGAGCGCAGCTGCTTGGCTATTATATACCCTGTAATACTCCAATTGCCTTCCATTTCAGTCATAATTGTTATGGCTTACCGACTTCAGTTTAGAGTCCTCTCATTTCTGCCTTTACCGGACCCAACCAACTCGCTCAATCTTTATCATATCATACTTTAGCTTTGGTCTCCGTTACCTATCTCCTCGTCTGCTCTATTATACCCCATTTCACACACTGCACCAGGGCAGAAATGAGTCTGAAAATGTCGCAACTTTGTTTTTAAGCACGGTCAAGTTTTTCGGGGTAGTGCTCGACTCGGAGTATTTTGTTGTTGTTGTTGTTGTTGTCCGGCTCATGTTCACAGGACTCACAACAACTTTGTCATTAGTCAATTGTCGGTTGAAGTGGGCGGGGAGGGGATTTGAGAGTGGGAACTGTATAGAAAGTGCCACTTAAAAGTTAACTCAGCTGGCAGTCAATTCACTATCTACGAGCCAACCATTAGCTAAGCGATGGTCCTAAAACAATCCCTGAGGAAATGTTGAATATATTTAGTGAAACTAACTTCCCTGAATTTGTCAGAGCATATAAATATAATATTCTTCATAAGTCAAAATTTAGTACAAACTCGATTTCTATTTTATCTGTGTTATTATTAGTTAAGGCTTTACTCTAGGATCACATTTCGGAGTCTATTTAATGCCGTCAATTGACTGTCTGAGTGAGTGGGTGAATGATTTACTGACTGACTGTTGCTTGATTGTCTGATTGACTGATTCATTGATTGAATAGCTTACTCACTCATTTACTCATTAATTGATTGAGTGACTAAAAAAATGACTGAGTAACTGACGAACAAATTGAATGACTGGCTGATTGTTATAGCTACTGATAGACTCATTGATTTATTGATCAACTGTCGAATCGACTAACTAATACGTTGAATGAATAAAAACCTGATTGACTTACTGATTGATTGATTGTTTAATGCATGATTGACTAACAAATCGGCTAACTGACGAAGTGGTTGACCGTCTGACTGATTGATTGAGCCACTGATTGACTGAGTAACTGACTGATCAATGGACAGACTGACTAACTGATGATGTGTTTCATTGATGGATTGAAAAATTGATTGCCTGATTCGTTGATTGCATAACTAAATGATTGATCGCATGATTGATTGACTGAGTAACTTATTTATTGGCTGATTGATTGACAAACTGATGAATTGATATGTTGTCTTTCTAATCCAGTAATGGAATAACACAATGAATGATTGGTTGACTATTTCATTTGATAAATAATGTATTGATTTATTACTTGATTGACCTACTGACAACATGATTTAATGTTGAACTGTGTAAATGCTTGATTGGCTGAGTCAGTGCTGATATGAGTAATACACTGGCTGACTGATTAACTGATAATTATTAATCCTTAGTCTTATGATTGAAGAGTATTGTGATTGACAGACTTAGTGAAGTAGAGACTGACTGCTTGATTACTTTCCTGCCAGAATGATGAATGATGAATCTATGGATTGAATGTCTGAGTGAATGACTGATCAACTGAATCATTAATTGAAAAAATTGCTGATTGACTGATTGAGTGACTGACTAACTAACCAAACGAATTAGTTGATTGACTCTCTAACCAACTCATCCATTGACAGATTAACTCATTGATTGACCCACTGATCGAATAAGTCACTGAACAACTGACCAATTTATTGATTGATTGACTAATAAATTGAGTGATTAATGATAAGTGCACATTTCAAAATGCAATCGCCGTGTTTGCTTCATTTATTACTTTGACATTTTGTCCAATTCCAGCTGAAAGTGAGGAAATTTTATTATACGAAACAATTTCGTTTAGCATTTAATGAACTTCAAATTTATGTTATCTTTTGATCAAAATCTACATAAAATACAGTGCATATGAGAAATGAATAGAGCATTGATATATGTGAGTCTACATATCGAGGATCTGCTCTTGTACAGTCTGTCTGTAGCTGCGGCTGTGGCTAGTTGGTGTTGGCTAATTGCTTGAGAACATCAGGTGAAAACGGCGTTAAATAGACGGCTGCAAATTAGAAGCTAGCCATCGCTTGTTAACGATTATCGTCTACTCCTCCGTCGCCGTCGCCGTCGCTGTCGCTGTTGCTGTCGCCTCCTCCTCCTGCTGCTGCTGCTGCTGCTGCTGCTGCTGCTGCTGCTGCTGCTCCTGTTCTCGATTGCTGCTCGAGTTCAGTGCAATGTGTTGCTGCACATTGATCGAATGTTAATTTGAAAATAAATGAACGTTAATTATACGCTACACATTCGGTATTTCGGGCACTTCCTTTCGGGTGGGAGAGCTGCTGCACTGGACGACTGCCGCTGCTGCTGTTGCTGCCCTTTGACCCGCGCATGGGTCTGACAAATCATGTCTAGCCTTTTGATGTTATCGCACTCATTAATGCCACAGCGAACGAGTACTGGGCGTGCTGGGCGTTGAGGGCGTGGCAGCGACGCCAGCTTAGCATTTGTTGACAGCTGGTAGCACTTGAGTTCCTCTAACAAGGCCAAAACGAGACGAGGCTGTTACTGCTGTTGTTGGTTTGTTTATTTTCTTCTCAGTTGTTGTTTTTTTGCGCAGACTTGGCTCGGTGACAGCTGCCTCAGGCTGCGTCAGAGGCTCAGTGCGTCCTGCCACGCACTTAGCCAGGCACACACACACACACAGCCATACATGCACACCTTTCACACCTATCGTCCGACTGTGGACTGTAGGTGTGAAGCGGAATTTCCAGTGTGCGTCTGGGCCCGTCGCATCGGCTTATCTAAATTGCTTTTCGAGTATCAATATTTTAGCTCAAGTGTAAATTATAACGCCCGTCTCAGCAAACGGGCAAACGGGCAAACGGGCAACAGCAACAGGATTCAGCGAGGTGGCTCGCAGTTTATTTAGTGCTAGGCCATAGATAAATCTAAAAGCCTTGGCGATCCAGCGATCCAGCGATCCGGCAATGCGGCAATCGCCGCCACCAATTAGCCGAGCCGAGCCATTTTGAACGGCATAAATTACGCACGCCAACGTATTCATAATTCTATTTCCGGCACATTAACTCAACACCGACAAACCACACATTCCCATGCAGGGGTCAGTCCCTGGCTACAAGCTCTCCCAGCGCGCACACACAGATGCAGAGCTACGCAGATAGACAGCTATTTAGAGATACACAGATACAGCGATATATACATATGCGTGCATATGTACGTGTATAGCTACAGCTTAAAGATTTGTCGCTGACACGCGATCCGAGTGGCCAACGGGATGTGCTTCATTAATTGGCGTCCAAGTCATAAAAAATCTTTGGCTTTTGTTTGCAGCATCCGAATATCCGAAAATCAGGTAAAAGTTGTTAATAAAACGAAAACTAAACTAAATAAAAGCAAAATAAAACGAGAAAAATTAACAGACAGCGAGCAACAGCAACAACCAACTAAAACAGACTCAAACTGAGCGCATTATAATCAGATTATGAGCACTAATGATCCTTTAATTATCGGCGTTTAGGTCTGGGCCTCCAGATTGGTTTTAAATTGAAAGCCACATCCACAGTCCGGCCATAAAACGAAATCAAATCGAATCGAATGAAGCCATATACATTTTAAAGCGTAACGTATTTCCCGTACATTCTTGCAGCATACATATATCTATCTATATAGGTATAGGCGGATGTTGGGCACGAACAAAAAAAAAAGTATTCATAATTAATAAAATAGTAAAAGAAAAAAATATATACATATATACTTTTTTTACAACAAAATAATTTCTTTAAAATTAATAAGACAATTAATATATTGCACTTGATTAATAAAATAAAAAATAATATAAATAAATATAATATTAGAGTAATATACATTTTTAATTTAAAAATTAAAAATTTATAATATTTCATTAACAGAACAATTTATATATTTTGTAAAATATTTATTATTATTTCCATTTAGTTTTTGCTGAATAATTAATGTATTTTACTGTAGTAAGGATGATCTAGGCGAGACTATACGACTAGGAGATACCTCGCACATTAAGCAGTAAAGTGTTTTCTTTACCAAATTTTCAGCTCATATTAATGCCATTTATATATACTTGTGTCTTCTTATTAGAATTTAGATTTTGAAATATATTTTTTTTTTTAATATTTATAATTCACGTATATTCATCATGAACTTATTCTGAATGTTGATCATCAAATCTAATTTATGAAGTATTATTTATTTTTGTTTTGTGGTTTTCAAGCTACACTTAAAGAAACTATAAAAAAATTGAAGATTGTACTGCATGTGAAATAAAGAAATCAAATTTTAAGTCTCTTGATTCTGAATTTTACTGAAACGCCGTCCTCATATGGGATTGACAGACTCAAAAAAGAAAATGGTTAATTCGACTAGTTAGACTTGGATCGATCTACTGATGATTTCACATTTGTGATGAGCTCAATAAATTTACTTATATAGTTCATAGTTTTATATAATGCTTAAAAAATAATACAAATTTTGTAAATACTGTTATATTATAATCAAATGAAAAATAGAAATACCTCAACAAAATAAAATACCTTAACATATATAGATAGATAAGTAAAAAAATTAGAGTATGATTGAATTGAAATACAAGATAATATTATAATTTTTTTTAAAGATATTGTCCTGAAATCAGTTATGCCAAGCTTACACTGAGAGAAATACACAAAAAACTTACCTAGAAGTAGTTACTCTGAAGCATGCAGTGCAGAAAATAATGTCAAAGGAAATTTTGTAGTCAATTTCGAGAATTTTTCTAGCAATTCCCAAATCTCTTGATTTACTTTACTTACCAAATCAAATAATTTAATATAGATAAACAAACTTAAATATATTGCTCATATTGAACAAGTTTTTACATCAATTGAGCTATGTGAACTAAAGCTCTGCAATATATTTGAATTGTTCCCCTATAAATATGATAAATGACTTATTATAATTATGAAATTATAAATGTAAATTGCAAAGTAATTCATATAACTCACACATTAAACAAGTCGAAATAAACTAATCAAATGCAACGTGTACATATATTTCTCTCAGTGTATTCATAACTTATACTTGACTCAGTTTCGATGGCTGTTGCCCTTGGTTTAACTCCTTGAACTTGTCGAACGAATGCGGGTCACTTTAATGGGCCATGTGTAGCGCATTTCAGCCGCTCATTAAGCCGTTCAGCCGTTCTCTTCTAACCCCTCTTCTAGACCTGCCCCTCCTCCTGCCATCTCTTCCCGCTAGCCCTTTAACAGTCTCTCACACTTGCCGCACACAGTTTTCATATTTCATCAATGGAAAACAGCGTACGCTCTGGGGCGCCTTTTGGGCCAGGCGAGGCGGCTACTGTAAACGGTTTTCTGTTTGCTGTCGGTCGCTGTTGTTGCTGCTCTGGCTAATTATTATCTGCTGATATGCAGCCACACTGGGCTAGAGCAAGAGAGAGAGAGAGGGAGATTGATAGGGTCAGCTCTGAAGCGCTTTTTAACTAGACTGAGAACTGAGAACACAGAGCGAAGACCATTTCCGGTAAGCGCTTTCCATAGCTGGCGCGCAGGCGCGTTAATGAACTTTTAACCGTTGCTACTGTGCACAGGACTCGGCGAGCGGGGCTCAGGGACAGGTGTAATTTAATTATGTGTAGCAGCAGCGAGCGGGTGTCCGTCCTGGCTGCGTTCAATTTTAATGACACATAAAATTGGTCACTTATGTTGGCCGCAATGAAAACAAAACTGGCCAGGACATGACACAACAGGACTCGCTCACACACACACAAACACACACACACATAGAAGAAGCAGCAGCAGCTCGTAGCGCTGCACATGTTCTGTGCGCCAAACCATTTTCTGTGGCGTCATTGTCCTCGAACTAGATAAACAGACAAACAACGTGTCTACAGTCTAAGGCCGAGTCCTTAAAAGCCGCTTAGCGCGCCAGGGTAATGTGAACCTGTTACCAAACAGCGCGTCGGCCCTTTGTGCCCCGTTTGTGTTGCTGTTGCTTTCAGGTTCAGGTGTTTCGCTGTTGTTAGTCCGTTCCTTCGTTTGCTTCGTTCGTCCTTTATGTTTTTTTTCCCTGTGGCTACGCGACAGGCGTTAAAATCATGTATCGCTGACTCGTTTAATTACAGTTACACGTAATAGCGCGCCCAAGTCGGGACCCTCGAGTCAGCGGTTTGTTTGGTTTTGGGTTTCATTTGTGTTATTTCGCTGTTTGTTCCTTTCGATTTTCGTTAATTTTCTAGGCCACTTCAGCGGCGGCCAAGTGAATTGTTGACCAACATATTTCCGTTTCCAATTATGCACTCTAGTGTTTAGCCGAATGCAAGGCATGAAGCCTTGCAGGCAGTTGTCCTAATCCCTCTATACATAATCCACTTAACACCAGGCGATGCCCCTCGCATTGTAATCGTAAACGAAACTTGTGTGTGATAAGAGCTTGTTCGCTTCGGCTATTAATTGATGGGCACTGCAATTGGCGATTTGGCGAATGGCAAATGGCAAACGAAAACCAAATTATTAAAGCATTAAAGTCTAGAAATTAATTAAAATATAATCAACATTACGTGTGTGGCATGGCGTGACAGCAAATTATATTTAATAATAGCGCCATAATATTTATTTGCCGAACCAGCAGAGGGCGCGGGGCAGCGCGGGGCAGGGCGGGTCAGTTGTGATGCCTGATGGCAAGCCAGTTGCCTAGTAGCCGAACGCCTCTCACTGATTGCATTGCCACTGAGCTAAAAATCAACAAACAATTTGCCAGCAACAATAACAACAAATGTCGCCAAACAATTGCCAAGGCTGCTCGCCGCCCACATTGTTGCATGTTGCAGTGCAGCAGGAAAAAAAGAGGTAAATAAATAAAATAAAACAAATATTAATTGCACTTAAATTGTCACTGCCGTTATTGTTGTTGTTGTTGCTGTTGTTGTTGTTGTTGTTGTTGTTGCTGTCGTTGTTTGTTTATCGCTTTATCAGGCTGCGGCCATTTCATTAGTTGTCGTTGTTGCCGCTTTAAACGCAACTAATTAATGGTAATGGGTCATTTTGCATGGCCATTGCATGGACATTGCTTGTTTGTTGATTTTGTAAGCAATTTTTATAGCCACAGTGTATGTGTGTGCCTGCGTGTGTGTGTGTTGTAGCTATCGATTTTTTATTATTCACTCAGTTCGCACGAAACGCCAACAATTTGCAGCTAACCCAGTTGCCTGCCTATACCCAATGCATAGAGCGTAGAGCTCTCAGCTGCAGCGTTCAGCTGCAATTGAAAGAAACATCAAATTGATTGCAAAAACATTAAACGAAATATATAGAGAAACATAACTATTATTAATAGCTCATTAATTCATTTTGTTGCACAACTAGTACTTTTTTACTTCATCAAAGAGAAAAGAGTTCTTTTCCTTAATAATATATTATTTTTATACCCTGAGCCCATTGCAAATGGGAGTTCAGGGTATAATGTATGTAACAGGCAGAAGGAGACGTCGCAGACACCATAAAGTATATACCTTCTTGATCAACACAGAAAAGAAGTTGATATAGCCCCGCCCGAACGTCCGTCCAAAACTACAAAAGCTAGAGAGAGCTAAGGAAGTTTCATATGAATACTCGTGTGTGAGTTACGCAGTACGATCTCATTTTATTTTTTCGATAACTCATCCCATTTCATAGTTATCGATAAAAAAACGAAAAATCGTTTACTTTTTAAATGTTTTTTGAGCGTAACTACACCGTTTGAGCTAGAGACTAGAGACTAGAGACTAGAGACTAGAGACTAGAGACTAGAGACTAGAGACTAGAGACTAGAGACTAGAGACTAGAGACTAGAGACTAGAGACTAGACTAGAGACTAGAGACTAGAGACTAGAGACTAGAGACTAGAGACTAGAGACTAGAGACTAGAGACTAGAGACTAGAGACTAGAGACTAGAGACTAGAGACTAGAGACTAGAGAAGAGACTAGAGACTAGAGACTAGAGACTAGAGACTAGAGACTGGAGACTAGAGACTAGAGACTAGAGAATAGAGACAAATTGCTTATACGTGCGCAAAGAAAAAGAATAAGAGTATTTGCATCTTTGCAGGGTTCGGGGTATCTCGTAGTAGAGCAGTCTCGACTGTTTCTCTTAAAGTGTGTGCAACAAAAAGAAGTTTGATCAAGTTAAGGAGCAGATTTGTTCTAGCCTTGTTTATCGCTTTATTCGTCCGTCAGACTGCACTTATATATGAACTTGATGATCTCAGAACTAGACATATACAATATATAGCTCTCGCTTTACTGTGCAACACAGCATAATTAAAATTTTAATGAATAAACTTAAAACTTTATTACAGTGAGGATTTTAAAAAATATATCTGCTAGATTTTTGAAAGTTTTGCACTTTCTTTTATGTGAATTTCATGTAATTCCGATTTTGCTTATATTTTCAATGGCAGCCACACTAATTTCACAATATTCTTAAAATTTAAGTTCAGTTGCGAAAAATGAATTAATTTTCCATATATTCAATAGAATAGATTGGACTTGCATTGATTAGACATGTTTATTCTCTATGTTATACGTAAATTTTAATGATATATCTGCATTACATTTATTTTACCTTGTTTTGTTTATTTTATTTCATAATACGTTTCATATGTCAATAAAATGATATTGAAGTGAAAAACAATATTTATGTATATGAAAAAGTTTTTATTTTTTGTTTTCTTTTCTTTTTAATTAGATTTTATCTGGTTTAAGCTTAGTATTGAATTGAAGTCTTACTTATTAGAACAAAGCAAAATTACAAAAATGCAAAATACTTTTGACTTTTTAAAAATAGTAATTTTTAACTAAAAAAATAATTTTAAATATAATTAAAATTTTATTTTTATGGATATATTTGATCGTACGGATATATTTCTTGAAAAATAATATTTAAAACTTGAAATTCAATTAAAAATAATTTATATTTTATTATTTATAATTTTTATATTTACGGCTTATTATTATATGATAGGTTTTTTTATATACATATAATATATTTTTCAAATTAGTTTCTATCAGAATGACTATATAATTTAGCTAATACTATTTCTTAATAAATCAAATTGTTTTGTTATCATTTTCCATTATTTTATTCTCGCTGTTATCATTACTGCTATTATAAATAAGTTATTTGCGCTCTTCAGTCTCTTATTAATGGTATATAAAACACAACTCAAGTCCGTAAATTTGTCTCTCAAGTTAAGTATTTGACGTGCGGGAAAACAGCTACTGGGCTGGTAGCAGTGCATAATCTTTGCCACGTACTCTCTCATCTAATTGTATAAAAGCGTTTCCGTTACGTACGCCATTTTCACACACCCACACGAACGCAGGCAGCGTGAAGAGAGCAAGAAAAGTGCTGAATCCTCCATGTGTTGGCTGAAGTGAGATAGCCTGAGCGCTCCATCGCTCTTATGCCGTGTATGCACATGTATGTGTGTGTGTGTATCTGTGTCTGTGTGTGTTTGTACAAACTTCAAGTCAAAGTATCTAAACGCACAGTTTTTCTGTATCCAAAACTGCATTAAATGCCATAAAATAACTTTTAAAATGCTTTTTACTTAACATCCTGCAGGCGTAGCAAGCAAAGCCGAGCAGAGTCGAAGCAGCGCAGCAACGTCGACGCCAACGCCAACGTTAAAGCCAAACGCGTGAGGTGTCAAAATTGTAACGGCAAGCAGCTCCATAACCACCCACAGTGCTTCACATACACACACACACACACACCCACACCCACACACACCCACACACATAGAGAGACAGGCAACGAATTCCTTTGCACACCCACGCGCTGCCGGCAAGCAGAGCGAAACAGCGACACACAGAGAGCGAGCAACATGAACGCCAAGCGCCAGAGAGCGAAAGAGATAGCGATGGCAAGTAAGCGCAACGCGTGGTTGCCATAAAGATTAATTAACAATTTGCTGTAAAAAGGCAGCCAAGCGTTTTTTACTTCTTTTCATTTTTTTTTTTTTTTGAGCGCTGCTTACGTGTTGAGTTTTCTGTTGTTGTTGTTGCTGTTGTTTTTTTTTGGCACTCGTCAACATTGCCGTCGCTGGTGCTTATTGGTGCGAAAGTTCAGCTAGCGATTGATGCGTGCGCCAGAGCGAGACGGCTCGTCTGTCACCCGACCGCGCCGGCGAGAGAACGAGTGCAAGCGAGCCAGCGAGTGCGAGGCGGCACTGCTCTCACGCTGGCTGGACCGAAATTATCGACAGCGGAAGTTAACACACTTTAAATCAATTAGAAAATAAAAGGCGGAGTTTAAACGAGCCAGCTTAGCAGACAAAGACGACGACGACGATGACGACGACGTCGGCAACCACCGCGAGCAGCGCTTGCAGCAACAGCAGCAGCACTAAAGCCCCGGGTTAAGTGACATGCGTGCGCAGAGTTGTTGTCTTTCGATTTGCCTGCCGACTGGTTTTCACTCCCCACTCTACCTCTGCTCCTCCCTCTGTGTATGAGTCTGACTGTGGTGAGTTTCTGTTGCTGTCGCTGTCGCTGCTGCTGTTGCTGCTGCTGTTGCTGTATCTCTGATTTTTATAGCACGTCTCTTTCTTCTCTGCTGGCGATTATAATTTTCGAAATTTGAGCGCTAGCGCGCCCAGAGAGTAATGATGGGAATATCTGAGCTCTGAGCTGAGAATGGGGCACTACAGTAGCCAAGTGGCACTACAGTAATATTGGTGCCTAGGCCGGATCCGTTTCAGCCCGGGTCAGCTGTGCGACAAAACTGTTGGTCAACAAAAACAATGAGGCTGCAGTTTGTGGCTCGTTTGTCTCTCAATCAATGAATGGCCGAATGAATGAACGGCTAACTGAATGAACTGGAAGCCAACTGTCTGCCAGACAAATTTTGATAATGCGCCACAATTGAGACTCAAGACGAAAGCCATCGACTGCTCATGGGAATCCCGTCTAACAAGTGCTCGCCGGAATAGTTGACACACATAATTGTTACTTATCTCTCTCTCTCACACACACACACACACACACACACACACACACACACACACACACACACACACATACATACATATAACTCTTCTATTTATACCCTATATGGTATTCAAACAACCCTATATCATGTATCTTTTTCACCCTCTCGACTGCGCTTTCAATCTGCACATTTTGACAAATTTCTTGTGACATTTGACTAGAGCAGCCCGGCCGGGCCACGGCAATGCCAATTGAGTGACCGCCAGACAAAGGCGTGGCATTATTAACGCTTTGCTGGTTTCGCTGATTAAGCGTCAAAACTTTGCGGTTAGAGTCAAGGATGAAAAAGGTATACATCCACAAGTCCAAGAGCCAGAAGAGTGCTAAAAAAGTCACAAAAATAAAAAAAAACTCAAGAAGTCGAGCAACAACAAAAGTTGCCGCATTGTCTCGAAACCTTGACTCAGCCTCCCAGAGAGCGTATCGATACAGCGTATCGATACAGCTGCAACCACACCCACCGAGCAGGGCGTTATTTCTGGTTCCGAATAAGCGCAGAGTTGAGATATGCATGTAGGGTTAGTTCAGTAAAAATAGGATTATGAGAATGTTCAAAGAGTTAAATACTTTACTGTTATATATATTGTCTAAGGGATATGTGCATATGTATGTGACGCAATATGATGAGAGATATGCATGCAGAATCCGAGATTTTATCTAATTATCTTTAGGTATATTTCTTGCATATATAATATAATGTCGTCCTCTCTCTATATATTTCTTTCATTTTTTCTCTCTCCATTATCTCTTTATATCTAATTTTACCTTTCCAGTTTTCTCAACCTGCATCTCTTTCTCACTCTATTTGTCTCTTGTCCTTACTTTTCTCTGCATCTGTCATTCGCTCTCCCCCCAAAATTTGTCAGTCTCTTTAGCTGTGTGTGTATCTTTCGCTCAGTCTATTTTAAACTCTCAATATTTGTCTCTTTTTCTCTCATGCTCATTCTCTCATTGTCTCTTTATATCTATCTGCTTTTATCTCTGTGTGTTTATTTTTAACTCTTTGCCTCAATTTTTCAGTATTTTTCACTCTCTGTCTCTGGTTCTCTTTAACGATAGGGAATCGTTCTCCAGCACTTTATCTCTCTCTCTCTCTCCCTCTCTCTCTCTCTCTCTCTCTCTCTCTATTTTCTCTGTTTCTATTGTTTCTTTATTCTCTATTCTCTCTATCTCCATCTCTTTCTATTTCTCTATCCCTCTATATCCCTCTCTCTCTCTTTCTCTCTATCTCCATCTCTTTCTATTTCTCTATCCCTCTATATCCCTCTCTCTCTCTTTCTCTCTATCTCTCACTTTCTTTCTCTCCTTTTCTCTGTCTCTTATCTTTCTATATGTCAATCTCTCTCACTCACGCCCTTTCCCTTTCCCTTTCCCTCCCTCTCCCTCTCCCTCTCCCTCTCTCTCTATACATCTAGATCATTTGCTTTGTTATATTTGTATTTGGGTTTTTTTTTTCCATCAACTTTAGATTTTCTGCTGACGTCATCGTCGCCATAAAGCCCAAATAGTTGTTGTTGCCATTATTATGGCTTTTTAAAGTATTAAACTAAGTAGCATTTGCTGTCCGTCCGCCCATCCGTCCGTCCGTCCGTTTTGTCTGGGCTGTCAGATGAAAAAACAAAAATCTTTGCTGTGTTTGTTGATATTTTTTCGTTTTTTCTCGGCGCTCAACTCTCGCCTCGCATTTTCTGCGTCTTTTTGGTTAATTGGCTAAAAATTTTCTACCAAATTACTTTAATTATGACAGTTACACAGGCCGCTTTATAGCAACACATGCTATATATATATATATATATATATATATATATATACACGTTTATCTATATATATATATTATAACTATATATAGTCTTCTTCTTCTTCTTCTTCTTATGTATTGTTCGCTGTTTAGTTGCGCTCATGGCTTTGGCCCCCGTCCATCTGCCCTTGCCCAAGTCTCGATTTATTCGCTGTCATCTTTCGGCTGCTGCAGTAGCATTACAAAATGTGTTAAATAATTGAATGATATAGTATATACATATGTAGCACTACTCATTGCAATGCCCAATTGTGGGTCAGTCCATAGATTTGCGAATTTTCGATTGTATTTTGATTTCGTAATAAAACAATTAACTGAGCGAATTACACTAGCCCAACCCCTAAAGAGAGTATATTGGCTGAGGGCCTATTGAATGAAGTGTAAGATTGTTGATCTAAATCATTTGGCGACTTGAAATTTGAAATTTGTATTATACATATATAATAATCTTATAATAGTATATATCAAATATAACTTTATATAATAATAATTTGATAATATTTTTTATAGTATAATGTATTATATACTATAATTTATAGTACACCAAAATTTTGTATTCATCTGCAAGTAATTTATAATTTAAAAATAAAGTTAATTTATATAATTGATTTTATTTTTATATTCAATAATGAGCACTTCCTTCTTATAAGAGCTTAAAAATATATTAGCGTCTATAATTGACTTTGTGTATATTAATTAAATTCCAAAATACAGCGCTATAATTATATCATTACAGTAGATCCTCGGTTAACGAACACAATTCATTCCGAGGCTCCACTGTACAAATATAGACAGTGTGAATTAGTCTAAGAATTTGGCTAGTATGGAGTTGGCAACATTTATAGGGCTAGTTCAAGTGATCTTTAAGATTGATAGGTCTGAACTATTCATAAATTGTATTTTATGAAGAAGCTTAGTCAGTTGATTGGAGTTTTTGATAATAATAATAATGATATGGTAGCAGTTGTGGAAATGTGTGGATAGATGAGCGGTTTGCGATTTTCGAGTTGCTTTTATCAAAAAAATAGATAGATTAAAATAAATACATGCATATGTATGTGGCATTTATTATGGACTGTGATTTGAAGTCTCAAGGTGGTCACAATTTTGTAGAACTATCAAGAATATATTTGCACTCTGAGGTCATTCGCCTCTTTCTTCATTTCAGCTACATAAATAAATAACAATTTTATTTCGATGTTTATTTATTTAAAAAAAAAAAAGATTTTCGATAGATGATATTATTGAGTTAAAGTGCTTTTCTTTTTGAATTCTTATCGGTCTAGTGTTCCTTGGTTTAGTGCAGGTGTTTTGCTTGTGAGGTAGTTGAGTTTTCATTTAACATAATGAATTAACATTGAATGTTATTGGCTGTTAACATTTATGAGACTCGTAATATTCAATGACTCTTTGTTTAGGATTCAATGGACGTTGAATACAGTTGCACTACTCGATATTCAAGCAAGTTCTGCGAACACTACATGTTGATAAACAAAATTGATAAACAAAACTCTATAGTTTGAAAACTTTAGAGCCGATTTAATGAAGTTTTGCGAGTGACCTTAATTACAGATATATACAGATCATAATATGATCTATCCTTGAAGGCGGGGCGTAGACATAAATATATAATATCTGTCAAAATTATGTAAATTATGAAAAATATATATTTCTATAGATATCCTTGAAGAAATAGGAAATACATAACTCTATATTAACTATATAAATTATATAAATTATGAAAATTTATATTTCTATAAATTTTGTATATCTTTAATGGATTTTGTGTTTACTTTTTAATATTAATTGCTTTGGAAATGGATAATTCCCTTCCCACCCATTCTACCTAAACTCTTAACTTTCCCTAATATCGATACTGCACACATTTAGTTCTTTGACTCTCATTTATTGAAGCTACAATTCGTAATCTAGGCTGCTCATGCTTTGGCCGTAAATACAAAGACAAAATGCAATGCGTTCGACAGCGGCAAAACAAAAGTGAAGATATTTAATAATTTGTTAAATTGTAATTAAGTGCTTAAATACTTTAGCTGGGGCTTGAGACGCGCACTTCGTGCTGCTTGGCTTAAAGCAGCTCATGTAAACGGATACAGACATGCATAGAGATATATGGATATATGTATGTATGGGCATATGGTGAGTATATCTCTGTAAATCCGCGATCGAGCAGGCATTGCATAAGCTGCGGCAGTGCTTTAATTGCTGCACCTAGGCATGTTGCATGCCGCACGAATTGGCTTGCTTAGTGAATGGCTGCGATTGCGTGTGCCCAGGAGCTTGGGGGCTGACGGGCTGGCCGGCGGGTGGGGGGCGTGGCGAGTTTTATGTGTGTTTTGTGGCCAAAAAATTGAAGCGTACTTCCGCGTCGTGAGCGAACGAACGATAAGCGAAATTGAAACGTTTTTGCAGTCAGTGTGGCACGGGAGCAGACCGAACAAATTAAAAATTACGCATACGCCGCTTTGTACCGACAGCGAAACGTTGTAAAATCGCTTGTGCCAAAACAGGCATACGAAACAACTTTAAACAACTGCAAAAAACAAAAAAATGTACACACACACACACACACTCAGAAACTCACACACACATCGATGGCAAATAGCAGCAAACGCATTGCAAACGCCATGCTTGGCCAAGCGCAAAACATTAATAAATACCTGCGGTTTAATTCAAAATAATTTGTTTAAACATTTCCTTTTGTTTAACGCTGCCAGTTGCCAATTACCCCGTTGTGACGTGCACTACAACATTCTCAGACGCCCGACCCCGTCGGCTTTAATTGTGCCCAAAGCAACAGCCACAAACACACACACACACACACACACACAGTTGGGCTATAATATTTAATGCATTTACTGGGAAGCTGGCATTGTTCCATGCGGATTGCAATACATAAATTGCTAGATGAGTGATATACATCGGCAAATCGAATTGCAAATTGACAGCGGACGTTGTGCATGTGCCAGCCCAAGGTCAGTCGGTGGAGGAGGCTAAGCAGCAGACGGAGAAGGGGGCCGATAGAGGCAGGAGGAGACACACTCTTGAACAAATTGAGTAAAGTTTTCTCACGCACAAGTATAGAGACAGACTGAGAGAGGGAGAGACTGAGAGAGAGAGAGAGAGAGAGAGAGAGAGAGAGAGAGAGAGAGAGAGAGTGAGAGGGAGAGAGAGAGAGAGAGAGACGTCTCCTCACACATTTAGGCTAATCTATTGCGTTGAGTCACATCGATGCAACTGCATTTAATGTCATTTAGAGTGAAATAATGTTAATCGCATGTCCAATTTAATGACTTTTAGCACACCGATCACGGCTCGCTGCGATTTGCATGCATTTGGCTTGAGATCAGCTAATCAAATAAATACAAAAAAAAAAAAAAAAAGAAAAGAAAAACAAGTAAGAAAGCTTAAGTTGAGGGTGATCGACTCGAAGATACCCTGAATCATGATCGATATGAGCTGTTAAATATACTCAAAGGTTTGATTTAGCATCAACTTATACAAATGTAAGAGTTTTAGTATTCTAAAAAAATCCGAAAAGTCCAGGAATTGAACTTGCATTCCCTCGGCAAAGCACATCAACTCTACCAACACCGTCTTTTCAGTAATCCAGAGAATTAGTTTACTATTCAAACATAATTCAATTGTAATTGATGGGAAAAACGCAAAGTTTTGGCTTTGATACGTTACACATAAATTGGTGAAACATTTTGCTTAATAACTTATGTTTTACTAAATGAATTTCAATGAAATTTTTTAATATATAATCTACATATGCTATAGAATATTTATATATTTAGTTCAAGTGCAAAGCTCATTCATTTGTTATCCATATTTGCAAATGAACTAGACTTTAAAGAGTTTGGTACACTTGAAAGCTGCTAATCCGAAATATAAAGCAAGTCAATATTGTATGAATAATATATGAAACTGATTAGGAAATTAAGAGACTCTTAATATGCGTGGCAATAAATAAAAAACCAAACTGTGTTAAGATATTTCATTGATAACATTAAAAACGGAATATTTATGGACTATTTGAAACAAGCTTGATCAGCGCATGCTATAGTAACATATAGGAGTACCTAAGCAGTAGTCTTTATAGACTTTTGGATCGATGCACATACGGCATACAAACAATTAGATAGAGGGGCAGACAAAGACGTACAGACGTATCATGAACAAAGAGACAGATGGACAGAAGAAGGTTTACATCAACTCAGCTCATCAGCTATACAATACTTGATGGAATCAAGTACTTTATGGAATCTGAAAGTCTAGTCTAAAGCAGGTGTTCCTTTAGACTAGACTTTACTGGAACCAACATACCTTGATTTTCCATTTCCAATGGCTTCAGGGTATAAAAAGCGACGATTACGAAGCGCTCATACTCTTGACTTGACTCGGCTTGGCTGCCAACTGATATGTGCAGTAAAAAAGAAAAAAAAAACTGTAAACTGAGAAAAAACTTTAATTAAATTGCCGCGCGCATTGAAATTGAATTGAAAATCGTTTTTGTTGCGCTTTTTTATGTCATGATTAGCGCGAGTCTTGGCCAACGCTTTGCTGCCCGAGATCTGTTTTGACTCTGCGCAAATAAGCATTAAATCTCAAAGTATTCTCGCGAGCCGAGATACCGAAACCAAAAACTCTAACCCGAATGTGCTGTGCCCAATGCAGCTCCATTGCCATGTAAACGCTGCTCCAGCCCCATAGCTGGAGACATGGGCTGGGAGTTGGAGCGGGAATTGGTTGTTTGGTGTTGGAGTTTGCGCTTTGATGTTTGGCGTGTTTCATGCTGTTGTTGTTGTTGTTGCTGCTGCTGAGCTCTGTGGCGGTTCTCATTTGAATTTTTATGCATTTTGACAAGGCTTCAGGGCGACAGCTCTCGCAGCTCTCGGCGTGTGGCCAACGGCGAGTTGTTGTTGTTGTTGCTATGGTTGTTATTGGTTGTTGTCACTGGGCTTGGATTGTTTGGCCAGTTGGTAGAACGTTTCATTTGTCTCAATCAAGCGCTCTTTGATCTTTTGGCTTAACACGGTTTTTCAATCTTTTCCCGAGCATAACATTTAATGGCTCAATACATTTGGCTCGCTCACACCACAATTGTCGGTCTATCAATTGCAGTTAAGTGCGCGAATTTGTTGTACAATTTCATATACATATACATACATATATATATATATATATATATATACATATATATATGTATATGTTTATGCATATACATGAACGTTCCCACGACTGCGAAACGCGTCCACTTGCCCCAATCCAATCAAAAGCAAAAGCGAGTGTCACATTTAACTTGAGGCTCAAACATTAAAGATGACAAAAAGCCAACAAGTTCGCTTTGCACTTAAGAAATCTGATAAATATGAGAGCTGAGAACAACAAGAAAGTGCAAAAAGGGAGGCCAGAGTCGAGCTCTGGCTCCAGCTGCCGCTGCCGCTGCCGCTGCTGCTGCTGCTTCTTGATCTTTGCTTCTTTCTCATTGCACTCGTCACGTGAGTTTTAGCGCAAAATGCTTTGAACGATTGAATGCATCTCTGCATGCGCAGTGGAAGATGCAGAAGAGGCCAGAGCTAAGACGCAATCGCCATTGCCGTCGCCGTCGCCGTCGCAGTCAGATCTCAAAAGGCCCAAGCATCGAGACTTTGTCCTCTTTGCGACCACTCAAAAGAAGTGTCACACACAATCCGCTTGCATTTTGGCATTTGTCAACTTTCATGCGCTGCGTTGCGCATGCGCAACAGCAACAGCAACAACAGCAGCAGCAACAACAGCAGCAGCAGCAACAACAACAAGAAAATGGAAACAGTGGCGGCATCGACTGTATAAGCCGCTTCTGTACCCGGTTCGGCGACTCTACGGCTGCGTCGAGCCGCGGGCGCTGCTCACTTTTGTGTCCTTTATCTAAAATGCTTTTTGCGTAAATTGCGTATTGAGTTTAAATTAAATTTGCCAAGATTAAGATAAGGAATTGCAGCATAAGCTCACAGCAGCAGTTGGGATTGGGAACGGCTGCGGCTGCTGCTGCTGCTGCTGCTGCTGCTACGGCGGCTGCACTGCGTCGCAACTGCATTGCTGCGCATTGGCGCGTAACTAAAAAGGTGTCTTAAACGTTTCTTTGCAACAGCCAAGGCAGGAGCCGATCGAGGGGCAGGTAGCAGCGCACAGGTAAGTAGCTGCCGCAGAGCAAGAGTGCGAAGGCATTTGCTCTGTATTCATTATATTGTATAAGGGAATTGATCGATAGGAAAAGTGCATGCGGCAAACGAGTGTGAATGAATGTGTCTGAGTCTGTCTGAATGTGAATGAGTTTCGAATGTGTCGAGTGCACTAGCAAACGCATTCTATGCTCGCAGCACATAAATCACCTGGCCAACGCACAGCAACGCACATTCACATCTATGATTTATAAAATTCAACCCTAGCTTAACATGAATTTATTCATCTTTATATGTATGCTGTACTCAACTCTTTGACTTTTTCTTTATAATTGAATTTGTCTTCTGATAAATAGTTATATTTTTTTATTTGTAAAATAATCAAGATGTAAATCGAATGAAATAAAGTAGAAGAGAAATAGTATAGCTAATTTTCTCATTTTCTAGATTTCATATTTCATATCATATTTTGATTAACAGAGCATTAACATTTGACTTGCATATGTTCGAGACAGAATTCATTGTACTCCTGCTTGAAAACATGATGTATCAAGCAATCAAGCTACTTTTTTACAAATTGAACTCACATCATAGCTTGACAGTAGACTCCGCTACAGAAGAAGACGCAACCGATTCAACAGAAAATATAAATCCATAATACTTGCCGAATCGCTTCATTTCATATTCATTTCAATATTGTCTTCATACCTCAGGATAAAGAAGTCTACTTTTACATCTTATTAAATAATTCAGTAATAAATAAATAAAATAAAATAAAATACAATAAAATAAAATAAAATAAATAGATAAAATAAATAAATAAATATTACTACAATAAATGCACAAAAAATAAAATTTAACTAAATAAATAAAATTTGAAAATAAATAACAAATAAATAAATAAAATAAAAAATAATTAAATTATAATAGAAAATAAATAAATGAATAAATTAATAATAAAAAATAAAAAATAATATAATAAAACTACAATAAATACATAAAAAATATAATAAAAATAAATAAATAAAATAAAATAAATAAATAATGTAAAAAAAAAAAAATATAATAATACTATAATGAACATATAAAAAATAAAATAAAAATAAATAAATAAAAATAAAAGTAAAATAAATAAAATGCAATAAATAAATAAATTATTTAAATTATAATAAGAATAAATAAATAACAAATAAATAAACAAATAAAAATTAATTTAACAATAGTACAATAAATACATTTAAAATAAATAGATAAATAATGAAAAAATAAATAAGTAATTTACTAATATTTACACTAAATTTTAATTTAATAAAATAAAAATCATACAATAGCAAAGTAGCTTTATATTGATAAGATCTGACAACGTCATAGAGTGAGGGTTTTGCTCATTTGTTTTCTTTCAAAACAGGATTCATGAATCAAGCTAGATACATTTTTTGTCAAATATATCTGTAGGATAATTTCCTAAGCTTTTATATGCATAAATTCGGTAAATTGTGTTTCGGCTGCAATTGTAGCTGCTTAGCTTATATTTGGCTCTATCACAAAGTTAAATCTTATATCGATTCTATTATACATATGTATGTCCTTCCCTCCATCAGTCTGTCCCTCTGAGCGCCAACCATTTCGTTGCTAGTGAAGCTACAGACTTGGAATATATAGCCATTGTTGGCCTCATCTTATGGAGTTTTAAGATTTACCAAATACGCCCAGAAGGGGTTTTGCATACCGGGAAGATCTTTATATTCTGCAATTGCTTTTCGACTGCTTATTCAACAAAATTTAACTTTGTTTTTGGGCGTGAATGTTTATTGTGCAGAGTCGTTAGCAATCGCCTGCAACATTCAAACTTTTTTTCATGTAGTTTAATAATTTAAAAAATTTTATAAATAAACTAAAATAGTCAAATGATATAATTGAACCATTTTTAAAACTTTATTTTGAATAAGTCTATCATCCTCTTCGTTCATAAAATTGAAAATTGTTTATAATTTCTCTATCTCTGTTGAATTTTCAATCCAATTCATTTTATTGCATTCATTCATTTGGTCAATGAAACGATTTGGCGGAATGCTTGTATTGAAATACTAACTTTTATCAGACTTTGCAGGCAACAATCCCACTGCGCACCTCATTTTAATGGTCGCAGAGTCCAGAGTCCTCAGATCCCGGCCAATGCATAAAAAAACAATAATAAAACTTTAAATTATGTGAATTTATCTAAGATCATTTTTATTATATATCTATAATTATATATGCATATATATATATATATATATATATATATATATATATATATATATATATATATATATATATACTGATGGTCGTGGCTTTATAGCTCAGACTGTTCATAATAATAATCAAGCATATATAGATATATATATATCTATAATTATTATTGACTTTCTAACTTAACTATCAATTCAGAGCCAACCAGAAAAAAATAAAAACTTTATTATTTGGTCAACGATTCAGCGGCTACTGCAGCTACGCACGCAGCAGATGCTTTACCACTAGAACACCTCACACACACACACACACACTCATACACTCATACACTAATTACTGTGACTCTGTTGCTGGGCGGAGGGAACGAGGGGAATGAGGGGTTGCCCCTTGGACTACTTGAGTTTTGTGCGCATTCATTGGATACATTTCTTAAGCGGCGCGACGCACTTCCTTTCTGATATTTAGTGGGGCAGTTGCTGCCCCGTCGCTCATATGTTTATTTAACTATATAGACCAGGTGACTCTGTGTGCGTATGTGTGTGTGTGTGTGTGTGTGTGTGTGTGTGTGTGCAACGTTAACGTGTCAAATGTCTCAAAACACTAATCCCCTAAGCAGCTTAAAGATCGCGATGCGTTGCGTCTTAAACGTGGCTGGAAGGAAGACTCTGAAAACTGAAAATTCAAGAGTGAAGACGGTAGGCGGTAGTGCTCGGTGCTCGTTGCTCGTTGCTTGGTGGTTGGTGGTGGTTGGTGAGGGGAGCGCAGCGGAGGGTTGACTGCTGGCTGCCTGGCTGTCTGCTTGACCGAATGATCGTCAGTCAGTCAGTCAGTCAGTCAGTCAGTCTGGCAGTCTGGCAGTTTGTCATTCTGTCTGCTGCTGCCTGCCTGCCTATGCCACAATTTCCTACACATTCATTCATCAGTCGCTCATGTGTCGCGGCTTTTGGGTTTTCTTTTTCCCTCTCTCCCTCTCTCTTTCTCGCACACACTCTTTGAATTTGTTTTTTTTTTTTTGCTTTCACTTAACAGTTTTACAAGACGGCTCGTTGATCTCTTTATTGATATCACTTTTGATTTTCTGTCGTTCGATTTGATAAGTTGTCAGAAATCATAACAGGCCGTAAGTAAGCCAGCAAGTAAGTAGCCCCGGATTGCGATTTGAAAAATTGTTGGTAATTGAAAAATGATTTCTAATATGCACGAAATTAATCACATTTTGGATTTGCTGCCTCGCATCGCCTCACACGGCATTGATCGCCACTTTGAGCGACAGCTAACACAGTAGCTGGACAGCACGGCGTACGGCGTGCGGCGTGCGGCGGAGACGCAGTCGGAGTCGGAGTCGGAGACAGCTCTGTATCCAGTGCTTTTTTGCAGTCACTGTGCGTCCGTGTGTGTGTGTGTGTGTGCTTAACGCTTAACTGTGCCTCGGCTGGAAAATTAACTCGCTCATTGGTGTCTGTCAATTGAAATGTCAGAAACGATTTATAATTTCTATTTCTCTGCTCGCTGCTGTAAGTTGTTTCTGATTTTTATTTATTTCTCTCTTTTTTTCCTCTTATTTTGCTGTTGTGATTGCAACAAGTTTATTAAAGCGCTCGATGGGCGACTGGTGAGGGCTGTGGGGTTGGGCTGGGGGTTCGCGCGAAGCCGTTCGCATTTTTAGCAAAAACATAATGCTGATAATTGCAAACGAGAAAAAATCGTCAAGTTGATTTTGAATACATGATTTATTCACTGTTCGAGTACACTGAAAGAAATCAGTTGAAAATTCGTAATCAAATTTCATTACAAATCTTTATAAATAATTTTAGTTATTTTTTATATACTGAACCCATTGAAAATGGGAAATCAGGGTATAATACAGGGTATAACAGGTAGAAGGAGGCGTGGCAGACCACATAAAGTATATATATTCTTAGTCAGGGTGACGAGCTGAGTCGATATAGCCATTCTCGTCTCTCCGCGCCAGTTTCCGATGATATAAGAGCAAGAGAGCTCATTCATTTTATGTTAGGTTCGTATATTGCACGCGCAGTACGAGTTTGTTTTCGAAATTCGATAAATCGTATATTTACAGAGTTATCGATAAAAACAATTATCGACAATTAAAGTTATATCACGTTCATCTTTAGAGTTAGAGTCTCCAAGTCTTCTGCATATATATAGATACTAGTTTAATACAATTTCGGTTTTTGTCAGATTATTATTGTCAGATTATATTATTATTTAATAATTTGATTACGATTTATTCGATTTATTTGAGCTTCAATGAATCAAATTTTCTCAGTGAACTCGAATCCAGGAAAAAGATAAAGAAAGAGATACTCATTGAGAGTGAGAGAGAAAGAGTGAGGGAGTGAGAGAGGGAGAGTGAGTAGCATCAAGACTGGGGAGATCATTAAGCAAAAGTCGGGACTGTTGTCAGGCTTGACACTTTAGCATACAAACGACATATGAAATGGCTTAACGAATATTGACAGCCTGCCTAAAAGTGGCCGTTTGAAGAGAGCGAGACGCAGATACAGCTACAGATACAGATACAGATACAGATACAGATACAGATACAGATACAGATACAGGTAGAGATGCAGGTACAGATTGAGGATTGCGGATGCATGCAGCATACACAGCGAATTACAATCAGACAGCTTAAGAGGTGACAAGGGATGGGGCAGCCGAGCAGCCGAGCAGCCGAGTGGGGCTCCAAGGGGAGGGCCACAAAATGTGTTACGGTGTTAATGCCAGCGCTCAATTATAGCCAGCGATAAAATCGATTGGCTCATTTGAAATTAGCTGCTGCAGCAGAGAGCATCTGAATACGCAGGATTAAACACACACAGAGGCAGCTGAGAGCGGAGCAAATGCAATGCGAAATTAAAAGTTTTATGCAAAACTAATTTACGGGCAAAGATTGAATTAAAACTCCATGCAGCCAGTAAACTGTTAATGAGTGCAAGGTGGAATGGAATGCCAAGAAGTGCAAGTGCTGTGAGTTTATGTACTATATATTCCTAACTATATCCAACTGTATTTGCGGATTATGAATTAACGAATCAGTTTTTCCGATTGGCCAATAAAAATGTTATGAATAACAATCAAATGCGAACTGTGAGAGATCGCATGAAATTAATAACTTTATCAGAACTGATTTGCAGTTCATCTAACGAGGCATGTAAAACGTTTACGAATCCAGAGCATGAGCGAAGTGTGAAAGAAGATATAGAGATAGACAATGAGTGCGAGAGAGAGAGAGAGAGAGAGAGAGAGAGAGAGAGAGAGAGAGAAAGAGAGAGAGAGAGAGAACACTATATGTTACTATCTCAAACTGTATTTACAGATGCAAACGGATATTACAGAGCCAGTGAATCGTTTACGAATGCATTGCAGAGGCGAAGCGTGAAGAGAGCGAAAGATCACGATTTATTTGAAATAGAAATGTATTTCGGTATTTCTGCAGATGGATCCTGTTCATTCAGCCAATGTTATCGAATAAGTGATTAATATGAGAGTCTCTATGTATACATAGACTCTATAACAGCTGTAGATGAAATCAGTTAAACGTTTACAGACCTAAGTCAAAAGTGAAGCTCAATATATAGGTATAACTTATTGGATTTGCGGGTTATCTAATTGTCCAGTAAAACGAGACAGAAAGAGAGAAAGAGAGAGCACATTTCATTTATATATATGTATACACTAACACACCTACATCATTATTTACAAATGAAAATGGCAATATTAAAGCGAGTAAAACGTTTACGAAAATCTAACAAAACACTTCGCACAACATTCATGTGAGTCCAAGCATGCTTAGGCACTTGCTCAAGTAAGTCAGTCGAGTGTTAGATATATACATATATTTACGCTTGGAGCGGCTGTCAGATTGATTGCATCAGCAGCGGCAGCAGCAGCGGCAGATACTACCTTAGCTAAGCTATCTATGCCAACCGAATTCACAGCGGCAACAGGGTTAAGCGCGTCCCAGCACGTATTTAGCAGCGGCGCAATTATGACTTGTGGTGCGGCAAAAGTATCTCATAGATGCGCGCGCGCTTTAGTTAACTGGTGTAAAATGTTATGCAAACAATTTACAAACAATTGTGGGCAAAGTCTTGAGCAGGAGGAGGAGCAGGAGGGGCTGCGCAAGGGACAGGGACTGGGGCTGGGGTCGGTGGTTTGTGAATGCAAAACAACAATATAAATTGCATTTATATTTTGCATTGTTGCCGCTGCAGTTCGCATCAGCAATTGATGCAAAAGCCGCAAACAGCAAACATTAACAGTAAATTAAGTGTTTTCCTTGGGCCACCGGCTGCAGCTTAATTAGTTACAATAGATTAAATTTCAAAGAAATTTTTGCAACCGCAGCAAAGGCAACAACAGCAGCAACAGCAACAACGGCAAGGCCGTCCTCTTCTTCAAGTGTCCCCAGACACACATACATACACACTCTCACACACTCACACACACATACGTACACACACAGTACGACTATGACTAATTAAGAGCGTGCACAGAGCAGAGGCAGCAATGCTCCTGCACCGCTCATTAGCGGAGCGCACAGTTTTGCACCGCTGGCAGCTGAGAGCAGCGCAATTGAGCAAGGCTTTTTGAGCAGCCCTCTAGCCAGTCTCGGGCTCGGGCTCGGGCTCGGGCTCGGGCTGCGGCCTCAGCTGTGGCTGGCCTGGCACAGAAAGCTAAGCTGCGCTTTGCATTCACTCAAACTGGAGCGAAGTGGAATCCATTGGAGTGGCTGGCTGCTCGGCTGTGTATTGTGGTGCAGAGTGAATTAAATTGCGGTGGCGTCAGTTCATTACAGGTGGTTGACTTTTATGCGTTGTTCGCTTCTCGCTGCGCGCTTCTCGCTTCTCTCACTCCTTTCTCCCCTTCACACCTCTTGCGTTGCGCGTCGCGCGTCGCGTTCTGTTGGCTTGTTAAAGTCTTGACTCGAGTTTTTCTTTCTTTTGCTTTGTTTTTTGCCTGTTTTTGTGAAAAATTTACGAAGCGTTAACGAAGCATTAAAGCGCGCATTTAACAAATTTACTTAAAACTGCATAAATTTTCAGTCTACAGCGGAAGTTGGCAGCGTCGTCGTTTTGCGCATGCGCAACAGTCGCGTCGCGTCGCGTCCCAACTCTATGCGACGCGTCGTCGTCGTCGTCGTCGTCGTCGTCGTTGGCGTTGCCGTTGCTGGAAAAGCGTGCAGCCAACTGAGCCACTGAGCCACTGAGCGACTGAGCGACTGAGTGACTGAATGAATGAATGAATGAGCGAATGAAGTGCTTCATAGTCATTTTCACGTCTTGCCAATTTTGTATGTCAGCCTTGCAGATTATTTGCTCGATTAGATCAAAAATTAATTTATCAAGCTTGAGCTCATCGATTCAATTGCCGGAAATGGCATTATCTATATATAATTGCCTTTTATTGTATAGTGATATTTACATATATTCAATATATGTATATGGATGTATACATATATTAAACATCCAAATCCATTCTTGAAGACTTAAATCACATAAATATCTCAGCAAATCTCGGAGCATTATGAGAATGAATAAAATGCATGGGAAATAGCTCACTTTACTTACTTCCAGAAAGAGACATACTATATCTCATGTTAAATTATATTGAAGCAAGATGATATTCAAATAGATTAGGATTAAAACCTTTAACTCGAAGCATAGTTAAACTCTTTTAGAAATACTTTTCGTTCGTTCGTTGCTCACACTCCTTCTGTCTATCATACAATCCTTGCTTTTAGATCATTTTGGGAAATGAAGAGAGTCCATAGCTTGCTAGACTGGAAAAGATCTCGCTATTGTGATTTTTTTTATATGTATCGAGAATCAGTTATAAAATTATATCTCGTTCATCTTTAGAGTTAGAGTCTCTAAGTCTTCAGCATATATATAATACAAAATATAAATATTTTTGGAAATATATTTTCAAAACTACTCATAGATCAAAAATAATATATGCAAAGTTCTAAGCTGCAATCTATGATTACATCTGGTTAACTAGCTGTTTATCAAAGAACAAATGTAAATATGCATATGAAATAAGTGAATGTGTATGTGTGTGTGTGTTTATAATTTGGCTATGTGATTAATTGCTCAGCGAGATGTGGGCAAAGGTTTGCTGAGGCGGAAAAAATGAGCAGCGAGCAAATAATAAAAAATTCAAATGCGCTCAAGAAACTACAACGGTTCGTTACACGTTAAATGCTGTTGCTAAAAAGAAACGAAAATGAAGAAACAACTAATTTATAGGGTCGAAATCTAAAGAACAAGTGTTCACAGAGTTGGCAGTTAGATAAACGAAACGAGAGACTGAAAAAAGTGAATAACTGAAAACTGAACAAGCCGAAAGAGCGAAAACCCTAGACCGAAACCTAGAAATTTTGTAGCTGGCTCTGCTTAGCAGCTCATTACATCAACTGAAGCGCGTCTATCATTACCACATTATTCAAATTTGACTGGCTAGCTGGTTACCTGTGGTTACCTGTGCCCATTGGCCAGGCCGCGCTGCCCGGTGGCTGTTCGGCCCGCAGTCGTAGGTGAAAAGTGGAATTTGTGAATGATTTATTGTAATTTGCTTTAAGAGTTATGTTCACACCAGCCTCGAGACCCGTTCGGCTGGCCGACTGGCCGACTGGCCGAGCATTGCATTTAATCTAATCTACACATTTCTTGTATTTTTTGTTATTTTTTGGGGCCTCTGCGCCATGTGGGGGTGGATCCCTAGGCCGCCCTCGGCTCTCCACTTGCAATATGCAAATTAATGACAAAATAAGGTGTGTATTTTGCAGCGGCCTCTGTGGCGCGTTAATGAGCCATTTTCGATTGAGCCAGTGTGTGTGAGTGTGTGTGTGTGTGAGCTTGGCTAGAGGAGAGCTGAAAATGTGGCTCATCAAGCGATGGCCCCTTATCTAGCACGTAGCTCAAATTGGGTGTGAGAATAAATTTCTCAGTTTTATGACTCGCTCGCTTCGGCATTAATAATGGGCACTCAATTGGCTTTTAAAGAATACGAACTAGGGAGGGAAAGGAAGGGCGGGCATAGATAGAAGACAGAAGGTAGAAGAGAGAGAGAGGTAGAAGAGAGGAGCTCGAATAGAGCTGAGATGCGGTTAGAGTCGTTTCAGTGCCTTGTGGCCGTTAGATGTTTTATTCAAGATTAATTGTTAATTTTTATTGCCGGTCTCATTTTCATTTGGCGTTGGCCACGAAATTAAGTTGAGTTTAAGTAGTTTCCACATTTCGGCCGGCTCTTTGGGGCGAACGAACGGAAATGTTATCGCCCAATAAAGTACCATAATTTGTAGTCATAAATCTTGGCATCTAAACACCAAATAAAATACAATATCGTCATAATAAACGCGTCCAGCCAGATGGAAATGGAGATAGTAGAAGAGCCCACGGGCTCGGCAAATGGAAATCTAGAGATTAGAGGAAAACCAGATTCGGATTCGTATTTGTAGAAGCGCATTCCACGAACTCTCTGGCTCTCTTCTAACCGTCCGGCAGCCAAACGAATTCACATCACATGCCGCCAATGGCAACATTCAAAATGGCAACAGCAAGAGGCGGCCGCAACCCAACGAAGGCAATCAAATTAAATTCAAGAAAAAACGGAGCGATTATTATAAACAAAAGCCAAAACAAGAAAAACTAAAATATATGTGAGTATATAGCTTTTAATTGTTGTATGTCGTGTCGAGATTGCTGCAACAACAACAACAACAGCTATCGAAATGCACGGCAACAACAACACGCAAAGTTCGGGTCTGCCTTGAACGGTCCGAACATTTTTGTGTTAAATGCGATTAATTGCGATATTATATTCTTATGTAATCGTAAACGTAATCACAGTATGCAGTACAAAGCGAAAGAGAGAGAAAAAGAGAGAGAGAGAGAAAACGTAATAGAAGTACCGTGAGCCGTACACAGGTGGACCGCAGGGGCTGCCGTGGGACGGTCGCCGTCGCTGGGAATACCTAAGTAAAAGGGAAGCACGGCGCAATGAAGCTCGCGTTTTAGCAGCAATTGCTTGCAGCCCCGCTAAACCGATCTACACAATCGCATACCCTGCAGTTTGTGAGGACTTTCGGTTCATATGAAATACATAAGTTGGAAATCTAAATCAATTATTATAGATGTCAAAAATATAAAATAAATATTTTAATTCAGAGTTCAGATAAAAAGTAATAAAAATAATTTAAAAATGTTTCATAAAAAACATATATATTCCGCTTATTGTAGCATTGCTTGAAAATAATGTTATAATAATATAAAAGACATGAAAATATAAAATAAAATGAATAAAAAGTAAATTAAGTTAGGTTGCATAATATATATTATTTATGAACGGAATATTTTTTATGACATCAATAAAGATCTTCGTGTTAAATGATTGTGTATAAAATATTTAACAAATTAAATAAATAAATAAAAATAAAAATTTTAAAAATATACAAAAATATGTAATTCATTGCGGAATTTATTGCAGTTTTTATTTACGTATTATCGATAAGTATCTAAGTTTTATCTGGAAATCATTAATGAATGAAATTAAAAATATATATATATATATATATTTGTATTTTAGTTTAATGACTTTTTTATTAATTTTTGTAATGAATAATTATTTCAATATTACTAGCGAACTTTGTTATAAACTTAATTTAAGAATACATATTCTTTCCAACTGAAAAAGCCAAAAATTAAACTTTAACGAAAATACCTAAAAATCAATAAAAATTAGTATAACAATAATTTGTGACTATATTGTATTATTCATATAGTTTTTTTTCACTAATTTCTGTTTGAGACAACTTTTGAATGAATAATTTAAATTATATATGTTATTATTTATATTTTTTTTATAGTACATATTAATATAATGAACGGAATAGAGCAATTGTCGGTCGATCTCATTGGATCTGCCACAAATTTGCACTTCCTTTCTTATATTTTGTTGGCTATTGTTGTTGCGCTCTTGGTTTTTAGAGTTTGCATTTTTATTTCCTAAGTTAATTTTAAGCTGCGCTCTCTTTGCGACTGCGACTTTCAATAAAACTTGCCGTGTTGCAGTTGTTGTTGTTGCGGCTGGGCCTGTGAGTGGTGCACATGCAACTCTGCTTTATGACTCATGACAACATGCAACATGACGTTTCGTTTCGTTTTGTGCCTCTAGCTGGAGTAACTAACTAACTAACTAACTAACTGACTGACTAAGTAAACCCATTTCTCTGCTGTTGTTGTAGTTTTTAAGTATGCGATAGTTTAAACTCTGCATTTATTTAATGGCCTTCTAATGAAACACACAAGAACCGTTAGCAGACTAACTGACTGACTGACTGACTGAGTGACTGAGTGAATGACTGACGATCTCTGCTGCTCTGTCGCTGCTTCCTCCTCCAGCACCATTCGGTTGTCTGGCTGTGGGCCGAGGTTCGTTGACTCTTTGCTGCTCGCTGTTATAATTGCCACTAAAAATGTCAGGTGCTAAACGCTATCAGCCAAGTAGAACCAGCTACAACACAACTTGACTAACAAAATTATAATGACAATAAAAACAAATTTACAGATTTCCATTTAAAATGCACGAGGCACACACTCACACACACATACACACACACACAAGCACAGACATTTGGGGAAATTAAATGTAGTAGGTACCAAAAATTAGTATCGCGTTTTTCTATCTCTAAACAGCAACTGAACAGAACAAAGGAGATAGACGCATTTTTATGGCCCATGCCAGGGGCGGCGAGGTGCCACAGACCCCATTTGATACACACCACTAACCGCAGCAACACCAACACCAGAGCCAGCCAGCCAGCCAGCCAGGCAGACCGGAAGCGATGCTTATCGGTCGTCCAGTCAGCGGCGGTACAGGTCGCAAAGTGCTTTACAAAAATGCAAGCCATTTAGGGATTTGCCAAAAGACTGAAAACGCGCTCTGAGCTTCAAATACTCTACTATAGAGAGTGTGGCATAGGTAATATCTGTTAGACTGCATACAAAAGGAATTGTATTACAAATTCCTTCTCATTATAACCATAACCATATCTGATATATTCGGGATTAAGTAGTGTGAGGAACGGTGTCCAAACTCTTTCGATCGTACTGAATGATGTTGCTCATGAGATTGCTAATAAATTTCTTAATACTAATAGCATTAATAATTATAAGAGCCTGAATCATAATAGTTGTGTATAGTTGATATTAGAGCCATCAATAATATACTAATGCTAATGCGAATGATAATAGCAATGCTAATGGCAATGCATTACCATTAGGTAGTGGTAATCATAATAGTAGTGGTAATAGTAATGGTACTGTTAAAGTCAATGACAATGGTAATAATAATGCTAGTAATATTAATGCTAATACTAATACTAATACCAATAGTAATGCTAATACTAATGGCTATGGTAATGCTCTTGATAGTGCTAATCGTAAGAGTAATGGTAATGGTATTGGTAATGGTAATCCAAATGCTAAACCTAAGGCTAAGACTGATGCTAATACTAATACTAATGCTATTATTGATGGTAATTGTAACAGTTATGGTAATGGTTATGTCAATGCTAATACTAACAATATTGCTAAAACTAATGCTAATACTAATGATAATACTAATACTAATGCTAATATTGATGGTAATTGTAACAGTTATGGTAATGGTAATGTCAATGCTAATACTAATAATATTGCTAAAACTAATGCTAATACTAATGATAATACTAGTGCTAATGCTAAAATTAATGCTAATACTAATGCTAATGCTAAAACTAATGTTTATACTAATGCTAATGGTAATGCTAATGCTCATGATAATGCTAATGGTAATGATAATGCTAAAACTGATGCTAATGGTAATGCTAATGCCAGACCAGAATCATATATTTTAGTTAGAGTATTTGGAATTCGTTGGGAATGCTTTGGTATTAGTAATACTATCTGCTTGTTGTTTTAGCTGTTTGTTGTTGGTGTCGCTGTTGTTGTGGCTGCCCTGTTAAACAATGCGATTAAAATATTTAAATTCATTTGTTTTTTTCTGTTTTTTTTTTGGCGAGTGCGAGAAAATTTCTTGAGCGGCGCGCCTGCGCGCCTGACAAATGAGACAATTCCACTGCGACGGCAAGGCATTTGCATATAAAACGAAAGCTGGAGCGGGGCTGACGGCGGCTTAAAGGGTGTCCCAACCGCACATAGACGGGAGTGGGTGTGCAGAGAAAGAGAGAGAGAGAGAGAGAGAGAGAGAGAGAGAGAGGGAGAGAGAGAGAGAGAGAGAGAGAGACAGCATTGGGCATATGTAGGCAGGCGTTGCGCTTCGTCGCTCATTAAATTGTTCCTGTCGCGCGAATTGCAGTTCCTTGCGTCGCTCACATCCATTTCCCTTACCAATTCCATCCATCCACTTGAGCATATGAATTCGGACCCCGTGTTCAGTTTTCATGTTATTTTATTTCATTTTATTTATTTTTTGGTTGCGTGTCATGCCGCAAGCAGCGTCGCAGCTGCAGTAGCGCTTGGCGACGCGGCAGCGCAATTATTAAAATCACTAAACAAAACTTAACCAACTGTTAAAATATAAACTAAAGTGCATTTAACTGTTTGGGCTGTTTTGTCAACAATGTTGCTGTCATCATCATCAACATCATCAAAGCCATCATCATCATCATCATCATGATGATCACGACTTCCCGCTCACGTACGCCTTTCCTGTCACTGTCACTGTCACTGTCACTGGTTGTCGTTGTTGTTGTTGTTGTTCTTGTTTTCGTGCTGTTGCGTCTGTCAGCACTTTTGACACAATTACTACCAATACACACACACACACACAAATACATGTATATACAATTAGAGTCATAAATAGATTCTCATAAATGCTTTAATGATATTTTAAGTGTCGCTTTTTTGTCACTCTCCAAATTTTTAACATAAAATACAATAGACAGATCTCTCCATACTAAGCTAGATTTGTTCATTTGGCTATGTGGCTGTTATTTACTAATCAAAAATTAACTAGCTTGAAATACAGCAGCTGTGTAGGCATCATCTCGCCTTTAGGCCCCGTCGAATTAACAACTAGATCTTCATTTCACAATCTGATCAAAATTTAATTGCCTCAACTTATGCACAATCATCATAAAAGTTGATCAAATATTTAATTTGAATATAGGAAAGTAGTTTCTAAATGAGTGTGGGGAACTACTTACATATATCATCGACTATAAACTTTTACTTTACTAAACAATGTTGAGATCAATGAAGAAGAAGAAGAAGAAGGAGGAGGAGGAGGAGGAAGAGGGGAAGAACTCAAACAGGACATGCTTAATGCTGCTTTAGGAGCAATTAGAGAGATATGTTGAAATACATAAATGGTATGCTTATATCGGGATAAACATGTATACATATATCTAGTAGCAATATTGTTTATTATCTAATTAGTCTTCGAACTTACCGAACTACTGATTTCTAGAACCAACTCTCTGTTTCGATAGCTTTCACAATGACATTTGCTTCATACTCGGTCTAGTCGCCTTCTCTTCGCCCACTCACTATCAAAGCGACCCTGTTCGAATGAATGCAAATGAATACATTCATTCAGACCTCTAATTCTCTCTTAAATCTTAGCCATACTTTAATAGTACTGCAACAATGGGAGTCAAGCTCAACCAAATCAAAACAGTATTAGGAAACTTAGATTTATATACACTAGCATATAGCTTCAAGATCTTATTTCGAGCTGTCTGTCATGAAATCCGCATTGCGTACGGATTAAAGGCTATTTTCCGACTCTTTTTAACGGCCGCCCGCCCTCATTGGCTGTGTCCATTAGGAGCTGTTATGAATGGCCCTCAATGCTCGGTGTTCGGTGGTCGGAGTGCGGTCAGTTTTCATTTGTCGGGCTCTTTAATAAACTAGCCTATAAATAATTGAACAAAGGCAGCAAACAATTTCACGTAATTATTCTTGGTTAACACTTTGTCTCTTTTGCTCTTTGCTCTCCTTGAGATCTGAGATTTTTCGATTTTGACTCGCCATTGTTTTTCCACATTTTTATTCCCCTCGTTTTCTATCGCTGCTATTTGGTTGTGGTTGCTGGATTGCGGTGCGTTTAATGCGTTTTAAATGGTAGCAAAATTTGATATAATTATAATTATGCTACTCAGTGTTGCCGTCGGGTCGAGTCGCATTGTTCGTTCGTTTGTTCGCTCGAGTTAGATGCCAAAAAGCGATAAAAGTTTAGACGCAATAATAGACCCCAACAACAACAGCCACAGCCATGGCACCTATGTCTATAACAAGCTAGACAACAACTACAACAACAACAGGAAAAACTATTTAATGAGACACCCGCGACGCAATTATTTACACAGAGAGAGTGAGTGAGAGAGATGGTGAGGGAAGGGGGGATATAGAGAGATAGCGCTATATAAATGAACGCTAATGCAACAATTGCCAATGAGTCCATTGTGGTTGCTGTTGCTTTTGTTGTTTTTGCATTAGCACGCGTGTATGTCCTCCAGAAGTCTGGCAAAGCAAATTAGAGCCAATATCCTTGCCAAGCTCACTTCCACTTGAGCGCTCAATTAGCCAGATCCGATTGCAATTGTCGCATTGCGGCTGCGCTTTATGCGTTTTTTATGCAAATGCCAAAGCGAAAAGGACATCAGTCAGCCGAGTCCTGCCGTGTCCTGTGCAGCGTTACCGTCATTAGCGAGATCGCTCTCCGATCTTCTCTCTCCCTCTCTCTCTCTCTCTCTCTCTCTCTCTCTCTCTCTCTCTCTCTCTCTCTCCCTCTGCTCTCTCCTTCTTGCCCATATTTTTCTCACGCGCGAGTTGAGAATGCAAAATCAAATGATAAATTATCGCTCAGTCGACGTCGACGTCGCAGTTGCTGCCACTCAGTCAGCCAATGTCAAATGTAAATGATTATAATTATAATTGTCTCGCTGTAGCTAGCGCTGTAGTTGTGTCTGTGTGTGTTGCTTTCGCTTTGGCTTAACCAAGCGTGAAATTTATTTAAATTCATTTTTAAGTGTGCGCAAGTTGAGAAAAAAATATATATATATTTATGAATACAAAAAACATACATCAAATGAAAAAAAAAGTCCACTGCACACATTCTAGAGTTGAAATTATTAAAATTCAAATTGTTATAATTTAACAAATTTATTTGATTTATGCACCAGCAACAAGATAAAAACTAAGTGTACACAGCGAGAGAAAGAGAGAGAGAGAGAGAGAGAGAAAGACAGAGAGAGAGAGATAGATAACATTATGGAAAATGTTAGCGCACTATCGTCTAGCAATCAAGAATTTTAGATTCTACGCTTGCCTAGCTCGTTCGGCAGAAATTTTAGCTGTTATAGGCCAAGTGCTCTGAGAGTAAAACGAACTCAATGCTAGGAGATCATATAAGATTAGCTAGTCCAGTTACAGTTATTATAGATAGTATATGAGAATTATATGAGAAGAGCTGTTGTAGATATTAATATAATATATAAATAAATCAAATTTGATTTCGGCAAATATTCTGTATAAATATTTAGCAAATAAATTTTTACTTTTTTATACCCTGAACCCATTGAAAATGGGAATTCAGGGTATAATGGTTTTGTGAAAATGTATGTAACAGGCAGAAGGAGGCGTGGCAGACCCCATAAAGTATATATATTCTTGATCAGGGTGACGAGAAAAGTTGATATAGCCATGTCCGTCTGTCCGTCTGTTCGTATGTTTGAACGCGTCGATTTCCGAAGATACAAAAGCTAGAGAGTTCATTCTTTTTGTGTTAGGTCCGTATATTGCACGCGCAGTACGAGTTTGTTTCAGGAATTCGATAACTTGTATATTTGCAAAGTTATCGATAACTGAAATTATCGGGAACCAGTTATAAAACTCTAGCTGATTCATATTTAGAGTTAGAGTCTCCGAGTCTTCTGCATATATATAGATACTAATTTAATACAATTTCGGTTTTTGTCAGATTTTGGATTCCGGTCCCCATTTCGCCCCACCACCCCCAAATGTGAAAAAAAGCATTCTTGGAATATGATTCGTTCGAAGAAGGGCTCAGGGGATTTCGTAGTCGAGCAGTCTCGACTACAGCTTTCTTACTTGTTTTAATATATAATTTAAAGATAGTCCACTCTATATAAATAGTACATATGAATATCTACAGTCTTATATGAACATCTACTGTGAAATAGCAAACGAATAACTTTTGTTAACGAATCGCATGAATTTCGTAATTTGTCAAGTGTTTTCATATAATAAGGCAACAATAAGAATTACGAACTAATTGAGATTTTGTATATAAGATAAGTAGATATACATATATCTAAATTTGCTCGCTCCCAATGTGTTCATACATTTGACGGCATTGTGAAATCCAAAAGAGTAGAGATTTTTCTACATTAAGGTTTTCAGTTTATTCTCACGTGACCCCTTACTCGAGATACTTCTTCATCTGGTAAGCTGATATGTTAGTAGTTGAAACTCCTTTTGGTGTGAATCTGATATGTATATTGATGGAGTGAGTTGAAAAAGTTTTGTCATCTCAAACATTTTGTTATTAATGGCTGAAATGAAGCTCTCCTCTATTTGACATTTTTACAGATTGACTTAAGACTAGGAAAAAACATCAAACTATGAGAAACCTGAACAAAATCAGCACGTATAGCGATATAGACTCTATACTATAGAGACTGCAGAACGGTTTGCTAAAAAAATTAAAGTTGTTTAACTAAAAACAAATTTTGTATTGCATTATGAAATATTATTATAAAATCTTAATTTATGTGAAAGTGGGATCATAATGTCTGAAATTTTTAGGAATAAATTAGCTATTTTTGTTTGTATAAATTCTGGCTAATCGACTGTATATATCTATTCTTATTTTAATACCTAAGCTGTTTCACATGCGAAACAAAATTTAATTATATAATTGTAGTTCAAATTTAATTGTTTTCAAAATTGTTCATATCATGAGTAATATCTTTAAGATCTTTCTCATATATATAATCAATTTAAAAATGTATTTAAAAAAAATTAATGAGATAAAAGTGAAAATATTGAAATAGTGTAAAGTATGAAAATATTATTAAATAAATAAATATTAATAAAAAGTAACAAATGAAATATGTTGTAAACATTAAAATAATATTTGAAATAAAATATATACAAAATAAATAATAATAGTATATAAATAAAATTATATTATTATTAATCATATATAATATAAATATTATTTTATTATTATAAACTGATTTTCAAGGGTTTCCTTCCAAACTTCCTTCCCATATGCAGTATTGAAAAACTAAGAAAAAACATTAAATTATAAAATATAAAAACTATTTCACAGTTAAAAAACTGCAGGTCAACAACGTATATTAAATAATAATTCATAATATGAATATATATTTCAAAAATAATATTAAATGGAAATATTAAGTTTTATTTTTACAATATATGTTCAATATATGTAACAAATAAAAAAAAAAAAAATTAAAAATAAACTCATTTTAATTTTCAATTAATGGAAGGAATATTTATTGTCTATTTATGTTCATATGAACAATTTTAATTTCTGTTTATCATTAATTATCTCTTCAAAGCAAATGAAGTACTTGTTAGATTTCTAAATACAAATATAAAATAGTTAATCTTTAATTAATCGTTGGCTTCTTTTTCTCTCTTACTATGTAGCTTGATTGCCCTTGAACACAATTTCTTTAACTATGCCACAAAAGAGAGGAACAAAACAAAAAACACTTTTAGGTGATCGTTCACTGATCACTTATCTGTCTCACTTACTGTTCACTCGCACTGTCCCTCTCTCTCTCTCTTTCTCTGCCTCAGTCTCAGTCTGCTTTCTGGGTAGCGCTGTCTGTTCCAAGTGCAATTACAACATCAGCGCCTTCATTTAAGCCGGAAATGTTAAAGCCCGTCGTCGTCTCTCATTGTAGGGCTCCAAATTGTCATTGACCGAGCGTTAAGCTTTGTCGGAAGTTTTTTACGATGCGACAGGCTGCGAAAATTGGTTTCTTGGCAGCATCATTAAAAGGCCATACAGCTAAAACGGCAAAACGGCAAAAAGTGCTTATGAAAAGCCTTAAAACGTTTTCGTTTACGAGAGGAGTTGGTCAAAATGGACGTGTAGCAGGGCCCTCATTAGACATCGCACACATTCATACATGGGCATAGGCGTTGTTTAAGGCAGCCATGATGGCCAATTACATTAACAATTGCAAAATATGCAAAGCAACTGGCACAGCAGATCGCCATATAATTAGGCTAACAACATGCTGCTGCCGTTGCTGTTGTTGTTGTTGCTGTTGCTGTAAGTAAATGCAACTGCGTGATTGGATTAAGGCCTGGCAAGAGCCAAACAAAAGCTGAGCCCAATTCCAAAAGAGACAGAGAGAGGGAGAGAGAGAGAGGGAGAGAGAGAGAGAGAGAGAGAGAGAGAGGGGGAGAGAAAAGAAACCGTGCTGAACAACCATTTCGATCGCTAATTTTTCGCGTTTATCTCATTATTCCACAGTTTTCGAGCATTTATCTGTGGGTGCCGAGCCAGCATCCCATCCATAGCCCATATATACGTATATATCGTATGTATATATCGAAATGTGGCCTATAGAAAGGATCTCGGCATTCAATGCATCCAATTAGAGAACTTTGCGTTCATCTCGTGGCTTCTCTTAGGGGAATGCTCGTGCTAAACTTCATTAAATCTTTCATCTCCTTTTTTCTTTCTTTCCTTCTGTTTTTTGTTGTCTCTCTCTCTTCTCCCGTTTGCTGGCTTTGGGCTGCTGCTGACTCGCTCGCTGGCAATCAACGTGGCTCAGTGCTTGATTATTGGTTGTGAAAACGTCTTTTTCAAAATTTATGCAAAATTGTTGAAAAATGGTTGCTACTGTAAATGAGCCCTCAGCCAAGCGTGCTTTTGCCCCTTGCCTCCTACCTCTTGCCTCCTGCTCTTTACCTCCTGCCTGCTGCCTTTTGCATATGCCTCTGGCGCATTTTCTATACTTTGCTCAATTAACTGAAAGCACGCCTCGGAGAGCCATTTCGCTTAGTTAAATATTGGCTACTGGTTTTCGGGCCAGAGACACAGACAACGGCCTCAGCGAACGGCTTCAGCTAATTACTGTGCCATGGAGCTCAACGGGTTATCAAGTGCCCCAAAAGGGCCCTAACAACTTGCTCTTGAGAAAGCAATCGACAATCGATCACATTGCTGGTTGGGCTTACCTCATGAGACAATTATATAGTCTAGCTGAAGGTCTGATCTGATTTAGTATCTGTGCAATCTCAAGTCACATGTTCATATCTATCCATCTACATAGCTCTTAGATATATGCCACCACAAACGATCTGTTCTGATCACTAAGTGATCTATCTCCGGCAAAAGTCTCTTTCCGCTTTGTGTCTGTGTGAGCCTAAATGCTTCAACAAAGAATGACTAACGAGGTGTTATAATTATAAAGAGACACATAAACGTGTTCATATCGATCGCGGCGCGTTAATCTGGTCTAAGGGCTTCACTGCCGAGGCGCTTGTCATTAGAATATATTGTTTGAATTTCACGTTGGATTTCGATGGGTTTGCTTTGCTTTGCCTGTTGTTGACTTTATTACTCGTGTATCTGTTAGATACTTGCGTCATTTTGCCATTTCATTGATGCTGCCTCGACTTTTCCCCAGCAACTGAATGGACGGATTGATGGTCAGCATCTATGAATGGACCGAAAATCGAAAATCCAATCGAATCGAGAATGGGAATGCGAATGGGTATGGGTATGAGTATGGGAATAGATTGTGTAGCACTCGCTTGGATGTTTCATTGATCAGTTCGAACGTTTCAATTCGTTTCGACATTTTGCTGCGTAATTTGTGTTAAGTGGTTCCAGCCCACTTCAGGTATCGCATCAGCCACCTCCGCAGGGATTTCGTTAGCTTCCTCATCTGCTCCCATATGCTGTGTGTGCCCCGTCGCATATATGTGTATGTTTAATTTTGTTTTATCGATTGAAAATAAACAGAACAAATCTAGGGAAGAAAGCCGAGGAAATTAAAATGCGGCAAACTGTGCATTTATCTCGTCATGACACGCCCCCACCTATGCGCAGCGACTCCAAAAAAAAAAACCCAAAGCGAAGATCTCCTCCTCCGGCTCAAGTTGAGCTTGACCAGCGCTTTGATCTCAACCGATCGATTTTGTTTATTTTTGTTCATAATCGACGCAGTCGCTGGCCACCTTCGCCTTCTCCTCCTCCTCTTCCTACTCCAGTGAAGCGATCGCTGCCTTTTGATCAGGCGCGAAAATTGTGCGCCTACCGCCAGGCGAAGACCTCAACCAAGATCAGAGACTCCGCAGCCACAAAGCGTCAGCCGGTAGTTGCTACCGACAATGACGAGGGCGTTTGTAGCGTCAAAAGTTTTTGCTCCTGCTCTTGATCATGATGCTGATGACGATGGTGATGATGATGTTGATGATGACGCGGCATTGGCATGAATAGATCTGGCCAAGATGGACTGTCAAGCACACAATGGCCAATCGGTTCGCATTGGCTATGAAATATGCGCTACAACGCATGCCCATGAGCTCACGGATTGATGATGCCTCACCCGCTGCTGGGATCAAGAGCAGATCAGCACTTTGTCTGCCTCATGATCATTACGGTACGTAGAGCGGATGGCCGACCGCAGCTGATGAGCTGCCACAAGATTTGCCAGGCAGCTGGCAGCTGGTTCATTAGCCTAAATGGTAAGTGGAATGTGTGAAGCTACGTGTGCTAATAGATCACTTATCGATCATTTGGCTCTGCTCAAATTGCACAAGATTTTCCAATTAAATTATACGAATTTCATTAAATTCCGACAATTGTTGCTCGTTTAAAGCGCTAGAGAAGCTCAGCTCGGCTCGGCTCGGCTCGAGTTGAGATGGATTCCATTTGCAGCAAATTATGTGGAATGCCATGTGATGCCGAGACAACGGTTTATTTCGCAAGCCATTCTCGATGCTACCCACACACACCTGAACTGAACTGAACTGAACTGAACTGAACTGACTGAAATTGACTTCAACTGCGATCCGAGCTCCGACTGCGAGTCCGTTAGCCTGTTCGCTGCTAGTCTAGGTGGGCCTTTACGCTTCACTGTGTCCATAAATTGGTCATTTATAAATATAAAAAAAAAGAAAAAAGCTTAAGCTTTTTTCCACTGAATTTTGTCCCCTCAATGCAATCTCTCCCTCTCCCTAGCCCTCCTCACTCCAGAGAGGTTTTCTCTAATGAAGTTTCTATCGTATGTGGTTCGCACATTTTCTCCCCCATTCGCTTAGTCAAGAGTTTACGAACGGAAACTAGCAATTTGCTAAAAAAATGACAAATGTCTATATGTACACAAGTATTGGAATAACCACAGCCTACAACATCGCCCAACCTCACGCACCCCGATATCTTTCAGCCATAGCCCCGTGGAAAGGGGCATGGCCGTGTACACTGTACAGTGTACATTGACATTATGCGTTTAGTTACGCACTCATTTGTTGCCATTCGCTGGTATTTAGTGCACGCAATGCTCAATTTTGATGCCCAAAGTGCACAATTTAGTGGTCCGCTGCTGACTCTCCCAATCTCTGTGCTCTGCTCTGCCCACCTCTGTTGTTGCAGTTGTGCACGCATCTACCCTCCGGCCGGGCCAATCACCCATACTCTGTCAGCCTCAAGTTGTTTGCTAAACAAGCACTTAAGGCTTTGCCTCTTCTCGCAATGCGTCACTGCGTCCATAGATTACCGCGTCTAACCACTTGGGCTGGCACTGTGCCAGTTTTATGACACTTTACTACCAGGCTTACCAATTAGTCCAATTGAGGTAAATTGATTCCGGGCTAGCAGTGCATCATTGCAGAGGAAAAGGGAAAAAGAGATGCGTGTTGCATTGCGTAGGAATGTAAAGAGAGTGCGTGTGGAGAACGGGAGAGAGAAGGAACGAAAATCATAAAGAGAGAGAGAGAGAGAGAGAGAGAGAGAGAGAGAAGAGAGAGAGAGAGAAAGAGGGAGAGGGAGAGAGAGAGAGTAAGAGAGAAAAGCGAGATAACCAGATCAAATGTATAGAATATGTAGAGCAGACAGAGAAAGAGGAACAGATTGGTAGAGAGAAAGGTAGCGGGAGAAGCATTAAGAGATACATAAATATAATGAGAAGAGAAAGAGAATGGGAGCGAGGGACGAAATATATTAGGCAAGAAGAGAAGGCAGAGAATGAGAGATTGGTAGGGAGGAATATTGAGAGATAATTATGTAGAATGAGAAAAAAGAGAGAGAGAGAGAGAGAGACAAATGGTCCTACAGAAGCAAACTAGAGAGCAACAGACAAATAGATTTAGAAGAGTAAAGTGCGTAAAGAGAGAAAGAGAGAAGGATAGAATGAAGTAGGGAGAGAAAGAAACAAAGAGAGTGTGAAGAATACTGAGAGCTTGAAAAATAAAATGAATTAAATGTTAGATAACTATATTTAGAGAGAGAGAGAGAGAGAGATAGATAGATTCAGGTCAAATTAAAAAGAGACAGATGTACAAAGTGAAAGAGAGAGAGAGAGAGAGACTGAGAGTTACAAAAAATTCCTCTAGAAGTAGGAGTAAATAAGAGATAAAGGAGTAAATAAGAGATAAATAGATATAAACAAAAAAGAAAGGCATTAGAGTAGGAAAGTAGAATAGAGAGAGAGAGATAAAAACAGAGATAGAGATAGAGAAAGAGAAAGAGAAAGAAAGAGAGAGAGAGAGAGACGATAAGACTTACTATAAATTACAGTATAGATGCTGAGTATGTCTTAACTAAAAACTCTTTCTATAATATATGCTAATCTTACAATATGAAGAAAAGCTGATTGAGAATTGACTTAATAAGAATTCTATTAAAGCAGAATAGAATATTGATGGAGTAATTAAAGATACGGTTTAGCTTCTGAGATAGGATGTTTCTGAATGCAAATTGTACATTAGATTGTTAATAAATTAATGAGAAACATTATGACAATCAATTCTTAGAAAATTAAACTGGATAGAACATGACTTCGATCTACATACTAAAACTGCAAATAGTTCGTTTGATTTAGTAACTGAAGTAAGCCCATTTCTAAAATTAATTAACAGTTATTATTGAATTATTATACTTTTAATATATGTTGAAATGTTTATAATGGCTAATAATAATTTCATTTAAAAAATATATATATTTTCAAAACTTCATATATTTGAAAATAAATAGAGTTTAGCTTGATATCTATTCAGATAATTATTTTTGGTTTTTTCGTATGCGTTGCATGCATATATAATTGCTTTGGCAAAGTCTCTGGGGGGAATGACTTTTCAAAATGCTTTTCTCTTCTTGGGCATTTATAAACTGATTAATTATGTAAAGGGGCTTCCTGTCTTGAGCAAATAATTCAGCTTTCCTATTGTTTAGGCCAAGTTTCTTTGTCTGCTGTCTCTTGGCTGGCTGCTGCTGGCATTTCAAAGTCAATGGCGCAACGTTGACCGACGCGTCGGTCCCTGAATGTGATCTAGCATACAATTAAAGCAATCGATTTTTGCCGACAGTCACGTCACGTTTTCCCTACCAGAGAGCGAGGGAGAGAGACCGGCAGAGAGAGAGAGAGAGAGACAGAGAGAGAGGGGGTATCTGGGGGAGGACAATGGGGCCGCTCGATCAGTTGATCGGTCGATCAGTCGCTATTATAAGATCGTTAATAAGCGCTTGTCAATTTCCAGTAAATGTACAAAAAACGTTTATAATCATTAATAATAGCAATTTTATATTTTTGTATAGAAAACCGAGTCTCAGTTTAGAGTCGTCGCCCCCCAGGCCCAAACGGACCGGCAGACCGACCGACCCGAACGGCAACCAACGTTTGGCTTTTTTTCGGCTTCTCAAGTGCGTCAAACAGTAGCTAACAATTTTTTAAAAGCTTATTTAAATATTTCGAGCCCGAGCGCGACGTCTGAGAAATATGAGAAAACGATAGATAATGAGCGCCAACCATGCACGGACCACATCGAAATTTATCATTGAAGAAATCCAAATGCGTGCCAAAAAGGGGTCAAAGTTAAATACCCAGCCAGGGACTAATTGCGGAAGGGAGTTCCGGTTAAGGAACGCCAAACCACCTAAGACACAGCTTCAATAGTGCCAAAGAATATTCTCAATCAGTAAGAGAAACAACTTTAATTAAATTCTAATCAGGGAGTTCCTTGAGATACAAGAGATGGGGGAGAAATGTATTTAATCATAGTGAATGCAGAAGAAATTTATTTAATCACATTAAAATAAATAAATAAAGAAAGAAAATTTATTAAAAAACTCTGATAAAAAAAAAAAAAATAAATTATAAAAATAAAAATAAATTAATTAATAAACCAAAATAAATATATAAATAGAAAATAATTATAAATATTATATTAGAAACTCTGATAAAAAAACTATTAGAGATAGGATTCTAATTAAAAGAAAAATATCAATTACATAAAAATTATATTTAAAAAAAAAAAAAAAATGAAATAATAAATACTATATTTATTAATATACTTTGATAGAAAACTATACGAGATAGGATTCTAAGTAAAATATTAAAAAATTAAAAACAATATATAATAAATATTACATTTATTAGACAACTTTAATAAAAACTATGCGAGATACGATTCAAAGTAAAATATATAATAAAAATAAAAAATAAAACAACCATATTAGAAAAGTATTTAAATATCAAAAGTTGTATTGAATTAGTTTTAAAATATACAGACAATGAACTCGATTAATAGTTCATGTTTGGTAAGACCAAGCCTGATCATGATTCCTTCTTTCATAATTCTCTCTTATGGAACCGAATTTGTTTTACCATTGGGTGAGCCAGTTGACAATTGCGATTGTTTTAGTCCAATTTAATTGGTCGGTATTATAAGGCGTTTAACACATGCGGCCAAGACTATTAATAATTGCTGCTGCAACAACAGATATTACTTGCCAGTCGAGGGTCAAAATAGATCAACGAACCCGGGCACGAAGTGCTTGGGGCGTCGCTGTCGGCGAGAGCAAAGCCAGCGGCAGTCGGTGTCGACGTCGACGGCAGCAGCAGCAGCAGCAGCAGCAGCAGCAGCAGCAGCAGCAGCAGCAGCGGCTGCAGCGCCCATTTAAAAACCTTTTAAGTCATCAGGCACGCCCACTTTTAAATGCCGTGCGCAGGCGCCACCCTGACGCCAGCCGGAAACGGGCCGAGTCAAAGCCAAGGAGAAACTGAGACGTGAAGAGAGCTGTGCAGAGCGAAGGTCTCGTTGTCGAGTTACTTGGTTTTCTACAAGCATTTTCATTTTCATTTTCATTTCCAATTCAAATTCCATTCTCACTGAGCCGAGAAAAGTTGCTGAGCTCCTTGACTAATTCGATTGCAATTAGTTGCTCGAGCTCTGAACTCGGACGTCTCGTCTCGTCTCGTGTCGAGATGGGTCGTGCCGTGTCGTGGGTGCGTCATAGCTGTGTGCTGTGACAGGATTTGGCTCATAATCCAATTAAATGCGTAGCAGTTGCGGCTCGTTTCCTGCTCGCACCTGTGCGGCATCTCGTCTCGGTTTCGGTTTGGTTTTGGTTTTGCTTTTGGTGTTGGTATTGGGATTGGTTTTGTTGGTTTGTCTTTTGGCAAGCAGCCGCGAATGCGGACGCGGAACGGGAAAGGGAACGGAACGGGAACTCGGCGGGCGGCGGCCGACGGCCATTGATCGATCGGCCAATGATTTTGCATAAATTATGAACCACAAAACAGTAAAGTTAACTTTTCGACTACAAAAGCCAAACGCCGCCAAATGAATTCATAAAAAATGATTCAGGAAACAGAAAACTTCCTAAAGTAAAGCCGAAGCTCAAATACTCTTTAGCTGAATCTATATCTATATCTATATCTATATCTATATCTATATCTATATCTATATCTATATCTATATCTATATCTATATCTATATCTATATCTATATCTATATCTATATCTATATCTATATCTATATCTATATCTATATCTATATCTATATCTATATCTATATCTATATCTATATCTATATCTATATCTATATCTATATCTATATCTATATCTATATCTATATCTATATCTATATCTATATCTATATCTATATCTATATCTATATCTATATCTATATCTATATCTATATCTATATCTATATCTATATCTCTGTAATCTAACAAACCGAATGATGGTTCGGCTATAGCCCATAGTTAGCTTGGCAAAGAGCGACCGCTCTGTGGATGCCACCCAGGAGGGTTTGCTTTAGATACAGTTACAGCTGCTGCAGATACAGATACAAATAAAGATACAGATTCAACTACAGGCATACAGCTTCGACTTGGCTGCGTTACTAATTCCTTTTTTTAGCGTTTTGCATGCGACAAACGCATTGAAATAGACATTTCAAGAGTCAATTGTGCGTCAGCATGAGTCAGCAGGGCGGCTGACGGGGGCTGCATGAGACATGGGACGTGGGCAGGAGGCGGGGCACTGTGGGGAATGGGAATGCAGTCAGTTGTTTGGTCTCGTTGGCCGGACCGTTAACAAGCGGCTATCAGCCGTTGCAGATCTGCAGCTTTTGTGGCCTTAATTACAATCTTTTGAATACATTTGGCGCTTAATCACGTGGCCATTATCTGGGGTCTGGGCCATCCCCCTGCCCGCTGTCGATCCGCAGGCTCTCTCTTACTCTCTATGCATCAGCACCTGCGACTCGCCGCAATTTCATTTTCTCTTTTATTTTTGAATCCTTTTTTTTTATATTATTAGTATATATTTTTATTTTTATTTGTTGGCCAATGCGCAGTTGAAAGGCATCCCGATTCAGAGACAGTGACAAGAGTCCAACTCCGACTGCCCTGACCGGGACCCTGAGCTGTAATCATCAATCAAAGAGAGCGGACTGTGCGGCTTTCAACACGTTTAGCTGCAATCCAGTGGTTTGAAATTTCAACTGGCACTCTCTCAGTCTCCCTCAGTCCCTCAGTCCCTCAGTCTTGCAGTTTGTTGCCGTCCAAGCCCAAGTCGGAGCTCGTTTTCTTTAAAAAGACTCTAAATGATTGACCACTGGCCATAATAGTCCAAGTTGTTGCCGTTTTATACCAGCTCGCTATGATTACGAGTAGGCTCTCCGATGACATCGTCGACGTCTTGGCAGCGACTGCGAGTGGACTTCATATTCGCTTTCGTCTTTGTCTTGAGCCTAGGTGCTTTTTGTGGCTTCTTTTTTTTAACGTTGTCAAGTGGAAAATGTTGTAGAAATGTGTGATGTCCGGCACCACCGCAGAAACCGCACAATTTAATACCGAATACCGAAAAAAATACAAATAAAAAGTAAAATAAAATAAAATAAAATAAAATGCGACACATACATGCGTGAAACTTAACTAACTACAAGTTACTTTTAGCCGGCTGCTACATTGCCAGCAACACGTCGGAGCTGTAGCCGATGATCTATTGAGGAATCGGCCGGCAATGTGTCTGTGGCAACGCTTTGTAAAGCGCTACTTAGCACATGACCGCTGACCAAAGATTGAGCTGTTCGCAAAGGGTCGCACAGCGAGCTGAATTAATGGTTAGAGCTGAGATGTATTGCGGGTGCTTATGGAGCTGATCGTACAATCACTTCACAAGAGTGAAGCATCTCTAGAATTTTGCTTATTTATTGGAAAACTAATCCATCTCTCATAAGACATCTCTCTCTCTCTCTCTCTCTTGCTCTCTCCCTCTCTTCTTCATATCTCTTCACTTGGCTAGACATTTGTAATCAAGAAACTGTTTTCATTCGTTCAGTAATTGTCCCTTTCAAGCAGCTTTAACTGAGCCTGCATCTAGATACCTTTTACCGTTGACAAACTACTGAACACTCTCCCCCGATATATATAAACATATATGCATATATCTATATATTGTAGCTCGGCATACCGCAAACCGCATACACATCAACACAGTCGCAGCTTGAGTCGCAGTCGCTGCCTCTGTCGCAGTCACAGTCCCAGTTTAAGTTCCATTTGCTTCATCTTCATTTCACTTGTCAATTGGCCGGGGCCCCTCTGGCCTCGCCACTAAATTGGTAACTAAATACTTAAACTAATTTTAAGGTTTAACAAAGTCCAAGACGTTGCTGCATTGACAAGCGGGCGGTCGCCCGTACGAGTCGAGCGTCGTGGCCAGGCTGGTCGCATTGACCGCAAGCAATGAAGTGTGTGCCAGAGCCAGAGACAGAGCTAGAACCAGAGACGAAGCCAAAAGCTGAAGCCAGGCACAGGGAACATGGGCATGCCTGTGGTTAAGGCCAGTGCCAGTGCCAGTGCCAGTGCCAGGGCTAGCGACTGCAACGGCAACTCTGGCTGGTGGAGGAGGGCTCTACCGAGGAGGGGACGGTGCTGCATGTTAAGTAGCTACTAACTGTTATTTACATTGTTTGTTAATTTCAAGTGCCTCCCTCATACTAAAACGATTTCTAAGGTTTCTTTCTGGCCCAAAAAAAAAAAAAAAAAAAAAAAAAAATCCAAAAATTTTTAAATCCAAGTATGAAATTCAATAGGATGACAAAAAAAAAAAACAAGCGAGAGAAACAAAATATGCAGAAATTAGAAGACTGAGAGTGTAACTAGAGGAAAGACTTTCCTTGCAGTTCCTCCAGCCTGAACGATCCCTGGATCTATCGATGCTATGCCAACATGCATTGCCTTGGTATTAGTCTATGTGTGTGTGTGCGGTTCCCCTTTGGTATCTGTAGCTGGGTATCTGCTAATTATTCGCGAGGCTCGTGTGAACTCGGTTTGTAGGTTTGTAGCTGTTCGTGGATTTTTTACCGCAAATGTCTAATTAAGTTGGCCCGCTTTGATTGAGTGGGCGCAATTAAGCAGACAGCCAAGTCGCAGCCCGCGACCCGAACGACGGTCGCGGCCTGGCGGGGGTGCTCACTGCTCTACTGAGGCACTACTCTGCCTACTCACACGTACGAACAGTGGTTGAGATTGTCGACGTAGCCGCGCATATTTCTCACTCATAATTAAGTCGTTTTGAGCGCGTTTAGAAATTGTTTTCGCTGCGTGTTTAGTTTTTTATAAAGTGAGCAGCTAATTGCAACAGCTTTTCCCATGGAGCACTTGAAGCTACCACCCGTCGTCAGTCCCCAATGCCCAGTACCCAGATGCCTGCATCAGCCCAGCGAAAGTCTGCCTTAGCCCCAGCATCAGCTTCTGCTGCTGTTTCTGCTTCAGCTTCTGCTTTGGTTTTGGTGGCAAAGTTTCAAATTGGGTTATTATGTGCATAGTTAAGGCCATCCATCGCATGCGACAGTTAATTGCAATGGCATATGCCCTAAGCCTAAGATTTAGGTCAGCTAAGTGGCACAGAGATCTCAGCCAATTCAGCTGGACGCAGGCCTAGAGGAGGAGGGAAATATCGCTAACGGCACGGGCTCAAATCTGATTCGATTTGGATAACATTTGTGGCGCCAATGTGCGCATAATAAATAATTACGTATACGACGCATATGCGGCCCATAATTATGCACGGTATTTGCGGCTTTAGCGCTGCCACAAAGCCAACACGCAAAAGCTACAACTACAGCTATAGCTGTAGATATACATAGATATATCTATATATACAACAGCAATACAGATGCAAATCATTTCTGGTTGCGACTGTTTGTCTCTATTATTATTTGGGGCCGGCCATTTTAGCTGGCCATTGAAAATGTTGGTCAAAGCGGAAATATGTCGAAATTTCAATTTAATTTGCTAATTAACACGTTAAGCCAAAGCAAGAGAGAGCGAGTCAGAGAGTCAGAGAGAGAGAGAGAGAGAAAGAGACAGAGAGAGAGAGAGAGAGAGAGAGGGAGACAGAGAGAGAAAGAGGGAGAGACATAGAGAGAGACTGAATGACAGTAGCTAAATCTAGCTTTAAGTCATTCAGTAACTGCTATGGGAATGGGGCTCCCATAGCTTTTCTCCGACTTCATCCTGCATGTTCTTGTTCCCATTGCCATTCGGTTTGTTTGTGTGTTTAGCTCACGCATCAGTTCCTGCCGCATTTCACAAAATAAAAAAAAAAAAAGAGAGATATATATGTGCGAGTTGAACGCATAAATTGTTATGGCTCATAAAAAATACAAAATAACAAAACAAAGCATCGAAAATAAAAACAACAACAGCAGAGATAACAATATGAACAACAACAACAACAACAACAACAAAAGCGTAACGTCAAGTAAATTGAAGCATTTCGTGACCAAATATGCTAAACAGTGACAATTTCACAAATGTCTATTGTGCGCTACAATATAATTACGCATCAGATACGGCAACAGATACTCATTCACACACACACACACACACACACATGCGCGCGTAGTAGTAGATACATTTGTATCTACAGCTGTACAAGTTTGCCAATTAATTTGTGAAAATGCGCTATACAAAAGACAAGGCGCTCTAGAGCGCTGCGAGAGCGAGAGCGAGAGAGTTGGATATGGGATCGGTAACACTTAGGAAAAACTTTGCGCACATGAATCTAATTGAGTTCGTCGCTCAAACTCAATTCAAATTATGCATGCAGCTAACCAAACCACCCACCTGAGCCACCTCAGCCACCTGAACCACCTGAACCACCTGCATCTATTGTTGTAATGCGCCACTTTATCCGCTTTAATTAGTTTTCGCCACTTGAATTCCTTTTGCCGCTGCGCCCATTGTTATGCAGATGCTGCAAACGCTTCCCCTTCCCATTTGGCTGTTGACTATCTGTTTTAATATCATATTATATATATGTATATGTATATAGAGAGAGACTGAGAGAGATACGTAGATAGTTTATTTTAGAGCCGTAATATATGTACCGCATCATTATTCGCTTTTCGAAAGCCATTCAGTGGCTGGCCATGTTATACCGAAATTATTTCATTATATACAGCTCGAAAATGACTTCCGTTTATGGCATCGACTTTTGTTTTAGTTTACCAACTCTCACACTCAGCATCTGCAATAATCTCTCTCCCTCTACCTCTGCTGCTCTCCCGCCCTCTGCGGAAATCTAAAATAACCCTAGATCGGAAATAGAGACGGGATGAAAAAGGGTTAATTGCATTTTGATGGCTTTATAAAGTCGGACGATTACTGCTCTTCGTTTTCTTAGCTCAGTTCCGTTGCTCAGCCTTACATTGTAACAACAACCATGACATGTGTGTGCCAATGTATGTGTGTGTGCGTGCGTGTGTGATGCCATCCCATATGCGTATCGAATCCCACATGAATTGCTGATAAAATACTCTGCTTTGCCAAGCACTTAACCAAAAATTGTATTTTCTATGTTTTGCTCTAATGTTCGATAAATCACTGCTTATACAAACACACACACACACACACATACACACACACACACACAACTCGTATAGATTGCGACAGATAGTTGGCTGGCGCATCCGCCAAACTGGGTCCATCCACAGGCCAGCTTTACTGTATCTATGGCACATCAATTGAATTTTAATGGAAATCGACGAGGAATAAAAGAGACTAAAACGCTGCAAAAAGGAATAAAGAGATAAAAAAAAAAAAACTTAAAAAAAAAAAAACAGGAAATAAAAGGAAAAAAATGGTTGGTAAACTGGCAAACAGTTGGAAAAAGGGAAAATTGTACGTGAAATTAAAATGAAAATGGCAATGAGCAAACGATTTTCGAGAGTGCAGCGGTTCGTGAACTGCCAGACGATTCGCTACGATATTTGGTAGGGCATTACAATTCCGTAAAGTCAATTAATTTTGTTATACTCTGATAGATCGGAATATAGCAGAACTCACTTATGCCATCAATAATCTATTAAAGGATGACGTTAAGTATATCAAGCAATTAGTATAGTAAATAAAATTAATGTTGCTTTTCATCATCTTGTATAACAGTTTGTATATCAATTTCTATACAAGTTTGTATAGCACTTTATATAACAGTTTCAATAATAACATGTATAACAGTTTGCATGATTTTCAGAATTTATAGTTTAAAGCACTTATATAACAGTTTGTAAAACAGTTTGTATAGAAATTCCTGTAAGAGTTCGTATAAAGTATAACAGTATATTTATATTTGATATTTATCAAAATATAACAGTTTGCATGATTGCCTTAGCATTACAGCTTTTATAACTTAAAGCACTTTTATAACAGTTGGTATAACCCTTTTAAAACATTTTGTATAACAGTGTGTCGATCAGTATAAATAATATATTAAAATTTCAGAGAACATCACATAAATTTCGCAAATTATTTTGTATAACAGTATCCGTTGCTCCAAATTAAAAAATACGAAAAATTAACACCATATGAAATTGTGAACGATAATTTTCTAATGGATTAATGGTTAATAGATTATAACAGTTTGTATGACAGTTTACAGTAATCTGTATAACAGTTTAAATATATACCTATTTGTAACAACCAGACAGAAAGATTATATAACAGCTAACTGTTGCTTACACATTGAGCCATTTCACCCACTTTGTATAACAGTTTTTTTAAGCTATGTGCTTTAACTAAGCTACCCGACGCACTCACTCACTCATTCAATGTAACGCATTTACATAGGAACATTCATTCGTTCATCTCGTTCAGCTGTTGAACTGTCTGCGTCGCCTTTTTTCCACAAGCTCAGCGTTCTGCTTCAATGCAGCCAAATTCTGTTATACTGGCATAAAACCATAGACGCCAAATGGTCCAAACATTTGGGCGCGGGCCCAGCGACCAACCAACCAGTGCCCACCATAACCAAAAAGCTAAAATGGCCAATTTTACAATTTTAAGTCTCGTTGTTGTTGTTGTTGTTGTGCGCGACAATTTTTCTACAAAATTTTGGTCCTTTTTCCCTGCAAAGGAGGATAGGAGCGAGAGGATGGAGAGGAATGGACTCAATTCGCGCCGCTTCGTCTGTTTTGCCTTTTTTTTTTGCCGTTTTTAAATGGGCTTTTTATGCGCGGCAGATCAATAATACATACTTTATATAAAATAGAGACACATGGCAACGGCTGCTGCTGTCGGTGGCTGGGGAAGGACAGGCTGTTTGGCTCGATGGCTGGATGGCTGGATGGCTGGCTAGGAAGCGCGGACAGGATATGCGCGCCAAATCGGAAATGTGCACATTTATTTATCCTGTTTCGATTTCGCTTTGATTTTTCAGCTTTTTTGTTGTAGCTGTATTTTTATTTTGTTGATGCGGCTGCTAAATTTTCAAATGGTTTGCCAGGATGACAGGAACAAAGCATAGAGAGAGTGAGAGGGAGAGTGAATAAGAGAGAGAGTGAGAGTTGGAGCTGAACAGGCACAGGGCGCAGTTTAGTAACTTCTGACTGGCCACCGTGCCCAAAAGGATATAAAGGCCAAACACACACATACATACACATATACTCACTCACACACACATACATAGAGTCAGTGAGTCGGACGGAGGGACAGACAGTCGGCATTTGGCCACAGGCTTCTGTTTAGGCAGGCACAAAAAATGTTGTAAAATATTTGAACACGAGTTTTTCACGGCTGGTAGTTTGAATGTTCAGCACCGTTACAGCCAGTCGGTACCCGCTGGCGATTTGCATAAAGGAAGATCTAGGCGCCAGTCATACGCAGCCTCATGCATTTATGCAATCAGAGCAGACCAAATGCCGCTCAATAATTTCGTTTTAAAGTTCAATGGATCCCCCCGCAAATAGTATTCGATTCGATTGCCAAGAGACGGTCACACCTGGCGCGTAGAGTCGGTGTCGTATCTCTGTCGTGTCGTGCGATGCAGAGATCTGGACTATAGATATACAATTTTTTTTTAAGGGTTGGCTTTAACCTTATTCCAAGTGAATTATTCAGCGAGTACTCCTTTGCATTTGGCCACTCAACCACTTTTGTCGCTGGCTAATTAAGTGCACTACCTCAAGACACGATCCGTGCTCAACTTGAGGCCAATTGCAATTGCGTTTTGTTTATGTGATGCTACCGGGTTTTAGCTGCTAGCTGCTGGCTCTGGCTCCGACTCTGGCTGTGGCTCTGGCCAACACTCGTGTTAGGGTCGACACGGAGGACGATTAATGAAACGGCCTCGAACTACGCTGCCGTTGAAAAATTAATGATCAATGCGCAGGTTATTAATGAATGCGCTTTTGACTTTCGTTCTGGCTGTTGTTGCTGTTGCTGTTGCTGTAGTTGCTCTTTCCATCTGCTACCCATCTTCCATCTTCCATCTTCATCTGGGCAGGAGACTCTCGTGCTGGCTGTTATCGAAATCTTTTGCCCAAATGCAGCTACTGTGTGCATTGGCTGCTGTTTGTTCTCTTGCCGCAGTTGCAGTGGCAGCAACTGTTGCTGTTGGATGATAGCAACGCCAACGCGACCATTAAGAATGTTGTCATCCATTTGAGGCGGCACACAGGAAGCGCACCACCAGCAGCAGCACCACCCTGAAGCAGCTTCAGCTCTATGATCAATATAAGCCAGAACTCAATTAGTGGGGGTCGCAACCGTCCCTGGGTGGTCAATCAGCAAATTGTCAGCGTGAGCAGGAAAAGACAATATATATGATATATGCATAT
>JAUESP010000082.1:192500-333739 GCA_030914335.1 Drosophila borborema
AGAAGGAAGAGCAACTGCATCCAAGTATTCAGCTTACAGCATGTTTATCTTTACAAATAATGTGGAATATTTACGTTAGGTTCGCTTCCCGATGCAGCTCAGACTTTAATTGCAGCGAACATCGAGTGAGAGAGAGAGAGAGGGAGAGAGGGAGAGGTGTATATTTGTATGGATGCCCATTCAAGTACCTAATCATTGCGCTTGCACTCATTTTGCTGGGTATTGTTTGCAAAGCTGAATGGGGCCTTCCTTTGGATCGGGCGTTGCTGTTGCTGTTGCTGTTGCTGTTGCCGTTGTTCACACAATTAAATTCATTTAAGTGCTTCATTATGAGCATGTCTTGATGCTCCACTAAGTAAATCTCGTTTGCGGCTGCTGCTGTTTAGCAAGTCGAATGCAACAGCAACTGCAACTGCAACCGAGTCTGCTAATTGCTGCAACGAGTTTCACCAACCATTGCCTGCTGTCAGCCTCTGTCTCTCTGGCCTCTCTCTCTCTCTCTCTCTCTCTCGACGTCTGTTGGCCGATTTTCCAGTTGTTGTTTGCATTTTCAATTACCTTTTTTACTCGCTGCCATCTCACATTCATAATTAATTTTTATCAGACGCTGATCTGGCCGGGATTAGACAAACTCTTAGAGAATCTCTTGGGGCTGGAAACGGTGTCAGCAGCAGCAGCAGCAGCAGTAGCAGCAGCAGCAGCCGCAGCAGTTGAGAACTACAGCTGAACTGTGGGCATATTTGATGGGTATTCAAGAATTGACTGCAACCTTAGAGGTAGTGAACGAGAGCTCCAATCATTTTTGGCCGTTTAATTTTCACATAAATTCCTTGTCGTATCGCGGTAATCGGCAATCCCAATTCCGAATCGTAGCTTGAAGCATGTTCGGGCAATTTAATTTCTGTTAAGTTTTCTCATAAAAATGTACAAAAGTCTCGAAAATACAGACTGCGCCAACGACTTTGGCCAGCCGGTTCCTGCTCGGGATTGATGGCCAGTTGCGTTTGATTGTTTGATTGATTGCCGGCTAGCTAGCTGACTGAATGCCAACTCCGACTCCGACTCCGACTCCAACTCCAACTCCAGCTTCGCAGCTAAAGTTCGAATTGAGGCAGAGGCATTTAATTTGCAACATTACAACCGATAATCAATACAATGAAGAAATATTGCAGAATTCGAACGGGCGACCCTCCTGCCTCGACTCTGCCCCGCGCTCGCCCCAGCCCCCTCGCTCGGCCAGCCTTTAACTGGCACATTTCAAAATTGTTGCATTTGCGTCGTTGATGGCTAAAACGTGATTTCTATGTTTCCCAGTCGCTGGCTACGACGACGACGACGACGATCTGGCTTATAGCAGGTCAGCTCCGTCCATAGGGGCTGTCAAAGTCCATGCGGCTAGACGGGCCAGCGAGTGACCCTACAGCAATGAGCAGCTCCAAATGACCAGAGAATCTTTATAAGGGTTTGAGAGAATTTCAAAGGAGAAAGAACTTTTATTAAAAGAAAATTATTTGATATTGCTATAGCTTAAAGTTTGTATTTGATATGAATATTTGCTTGATTGAATGAACTTTTACTTATTGAGCTTAATCTGTTTCTTGAAATTTTTTTTAAACATTTTTCTGACAGTCAAACGTTGCATAGAATTTGAAATGCATCTACAGTGTAGCGTATTTTATAATTTAAAAGAAGAAAAAAAAAACATACAAAAAATAATTGTTGTATTTTTCTCAATTTCTACGTTTTTTTTCTTCTTGTATTATTTTGTTTCTGTTTCGTTTTCCTTTATTTCTCTAAATTGCAATTTGTGCAAATTATGTGGCAGACAAAGAGCCACAAATGCTGCAGAGCCCCCTCGCAGGACACAAGGGGGCCCAACGAACGTGCAAAGAAAATGCATTTTATTTAGACAACGACAATGGCGTTGGCAATGGCGACGTGAAGCATCCACCAAAAACAATTGCGACGACCGCGTCGCCCCAGAGGACCCAGCAGACGAAATTACTTTAAGTAGTGCGCGGCAAAATGTCTGCAAAACGTGGCCCAAAGCGCCCCCGGGGTGAGCAGCAGTCGAGTAATCGATCCGTCGACTGAGCCAACCAAACGAATTGAACGAATTGAACGAACAAACGAACGAATGAACCATCGTTCGATCATTCGATCGATCGATCAGTCGACCATCATGACATTGCAGCATGCAGCGGCCACTGCCAATTGCCAATTGCCAGTTGCCAATTGCCAATTGCCAATTGCCAATTGCCGATTGGCAATTTGGGGAGGTCAAAACGCTGGACGGCCATAATGCGATTGGTGCATTTAGTTGCCGCTCGAACGTCGCCAGTGTCCACGCGGCGGCCATTTTGGAAAAAGCTGCCAGCGGGCGCCCAGTTGCTGCAGCTGCTGCATGCCGCTGCGATCCACCAGAGGAGCAGTGCAGGAGAGCAGGAGTGCGTGGCACAGCCAGCGGATATAGTCGGCCATAAAATTAGCAATTTCCGTGCATTTAAAAAAGAATATAAAGTAGACAATGAGCCAAAAGACCCAAAGTGCGGACTAACTTGGCCAACCCTTTCGAACGTTGCGCTGCTCTAGCTGGTTGGCTACGCATACAGTAGAGTCCCACTGGGAAGAACTCTTAAATATTGTTGTTGTTGTTATTATTATTAAATATGTTATGTAAGGCAAACCTGAGTTAGAGATCTACTTGACTAGCAATTACTCTGTTCAACAAAGAAAGAAAGGAAAATCAAGCAAGAGAAGGTAGCTAGAAATGAAAGCTTTTTTAATGCTATCTCTTAAGCTAATTAGCAGCTAGGGAAATTAATGTATGTATTTTATAAATCATATTATATTATTCAATATAAATAAAATGTTTATTTTACATTTATTTTAATTAATTAAAAGTAATATTTTTAATACATTATATTATTGTCAAATTATAATTGTGAAAAAATATATTTTTTTAGTTAATCAACTAAGCAAAAATATATTTTTATTATTATGAAGAAAGAAATCTAGATAATAATAAAAAAATAAACATTAATTTGTAATATTTAATTCAACGAATTTATGTTATGTATAAAGTATATTTAAGTATTCAATTATTAAGTATTATTTATAATTATTTGTTTAATCAAAATTTACATATTTAATTTTTTTATATATAAACATATAATTATATAATACATATTTCTTAAAAGTACGCATAAAATTAAATGATATAGCTTTAGCCAACTTCAGCAAGTGTCTTATAGGACGCCTTTCAAATAGAGTCTGTGAATAAAATTAAAATGAAAACAATGCAAGAAGTAAGCAATAAAGGCGAAAAGAGATATGTTAGTATTAGTATGCTAGTATTAATATGTTAGTATTAATATGTTAGTATTAGTATGTTAGTTTTAGTATGTTAGTATTCAGCATATCAGCAGCATTTCTTTGTATACATTGCACCTAAATTTATTACAATATTTTTTAAATTAAATACCTATCAGACATGAGAGGAGAATACAACGTACGGAGCTGATTCTATTCAGTTTATATTCAGACGAGACAGAGTTTAGACCTATTGTTCCTAAATTATACAAAATTGTATTAAATATATTATTTGATTGAATCCAAGTGTATTTGTCTACGCGAGAATATAACTCAATGCACTAATCGCTTCTCTCGTAGTGTGTGTGCGCTTAACTTATATATATTTTTTTAAATTTATTTAAATTACAATAATAATATTTTATATAGTAAACATATATATGTATTTTTATATTAAAATTCAAATTGAATATACATAAATAGAATTGGATATTTAATTTTATTTTGTATTTTGGATTATATATAAAGTTAAGTAATTCGTTTTCATATAATTTAATTTAATTATATATATTTAAATTTTATTTATTATTATTTATTTAACGTAAAATAATAAGTATATTAATATTTATATTATTTTTTTATATTAAAAATTATATAAATAAAATTATAAACTTAACTTTACTTAATATTATATAATTATTACATATATATCTATATAAAGTTAAAAAATTATTTTTCATAAAATTTAAATTAATTAATTCAATTTATTAATATATAATTATATATTTTACATAATAATTATATATAAAGTTAAATAATTCTATTTCACAAATTCCAATTTAATTTAATTTAATACATATATTGAATTTTTTTATATTCATAAAGTAAACTAATCATTTTTTATAAACTTTGTTTTTTATTTAAATGCAAAATAAATATAAATTGAATATATATATTTAATTTTATTTTCTTTTCATTTTTAACTATATATATTGTTATATTTTTCTTTTGCTAAAAACTAAATTTTATTTCGCATTTTAATTTTAAATCATATAAAGTGAAATATTTCTTTTTGCCAGCTGTAGCAAGGGGCTTACAGTTTTTCACGTTTTTCAGCATTTGCTCACATACTATATAGCTGTCCGTCCAGCCCGTTTGCCGTATGTGTGCCAAAGTCTTTTAGAAACTTTTCCTTCACAAATATCAATTTCCGCTGGCGACGTTTTGCCCATAAAAAAGAGCAGCATAAATTGTTGCCATTGAGAAGACAGTAAATTGTATGTGAAAGCAGCTAAAAGCGCCACATTATGCATGCCAAGCGAGAGCAGGACTAACCGAGTGTGTGAGCAAGAAAGGGAGAGGGCGAAATCCAGAGCGAGAGAGAGAGAGAGAGAGAGCACACAGAGCGCAGGCTATAGATAAGCGTTAGGCAAAGACTTTGCCGACGGAGACCGGAAATGTGCGCTAAAGCGAGATGGCGCTGTCATTGCCTTAGCTGAGATCGAGCGGGTGAGCTGGTGAGCTGGTGGGCTGATGGGGTGATGGGTGGGGGTGGCGTCTTTGTGGTCGTTGGGTGGTTTGCTGGGGGTTGCTGCCTGACTGGCTGTGCGTATGTAAAGCGCAAATGCCGCCGCCATTGAGCCGAGCAGGCAAAGGCAGCCAACAGCCAGGCTCTGACGTCAGATGCAACAACAAATGCTGCGAGCAACTTTTTACCAAAAGTTTTCTTCAATTCTGTGTATGTGTGTGTGTGTGTGTGTGTGTGTGTGTGTGTGTGTGCACATAAGCGTTATTTTTCTGCGCTAGAAAATCGGCATAATAAACGTAAATGTTTGCTGAAAGACGTAAAAACAAACTGTCAAAAGCTAAAGTGTCTCTCTCTCTCTCTCTGTGTGTGTGTGTGTGTGTGTGTGAGAATATGTATACATATATGCTGGCAAGCAAATAAAACTAAATCAGTGGCACTTTGTGCAATTTATATGTTAATATGATTTGCCTTTGTAGTGAATGTGCCCCCAGCGGGCTCTGGTAATTGGCCCGAGTGGATGAGAGGCAGGAGCTTAAAAAAAGAGTCACAGCTTAGCAAGGGGGAAACACACACACACACACACACACACACACACACACACACACACACACACACACATATGTGAGTGAGTGCTATGTATGCAAACTTACTGAGCTAGAAGATAATACGAAGCCAAGCCAAGCCAGCGACTGCGACAAAGTTGCGTCATAAAGAACAAAGACAAATCTAGTCAATGAAATGAGAGTGGGAGAGAGTGGGAGAGGGAGACAGTGAGTAAGAGAGAGAGGGCAGCTAGTTAGTTGCAAATTGAATTAAGAAAATGCCAAGTAAAAGAAGTTTTTAGATGCGAGTGAAAAAGAAAGCAACAAAAATATGCGACTTGAAATTCTATTCAATATTCATAAGCCTTAAGCACTTGACGCCTGTGGCTATATCCTTGAGCTGTGGTTGGCCGCAGAATTTGAATTGCAAACACAGTCGAGGCAATGCAATTAGCTCACCCTCCCACCCCCCCCCCTCTCTCCCCCTCTCTCTCTCTCTCTCGCTCTTGGTCTGTGTGTGAATCAAATTGAATAGGAGTGAATAGAAGCATAGCTGACGCTAATTGCCGTGCGGGTCGTCAAAGCAGCCCAAAACAAACAATTCAGCAGTCAAACAAATAAACGCGCTCTCGCTGGCAAAGGCAAACTGAGGCGAAAGTCAAGCGGATGTTGCGTATGCGCCGTGTGGCCAAAGACCAACGCCCACGATGACTGAACGGAACGGAACGTGAACGTGAACGTGCGGGGCCACAAAATGTCACACACAGTGCCACACACGTGCCAGGAAGTCAAGTGGTTGGTCATAATACGGCTGACACTCATAAATCTAAACAAATGCCAAGGCAAATAAATGCGCACCGCGCACAAGGACAAGTCGTGTGTGTGTGTATGTCTGTGTGTGTGTGCCTTTGCATATGCGTTGGCCATGACTAATTTGCATTATGATCCGCAGGACGTTGAGGACAACGTCGCCGGTTGCCATAATCTGCCTCAAATCGTTTTTATTGTTCGCACTTAAGTTGCGTAAAATAAAAATCATGTTTCTAACGCCACAGCGCAAGAGGGCACAGCCCACATGCCCCTACCCTGCCACCCCCCCTTCCCCCCTACTCCTGCCCAGCTGCTGAGCTCAAGAAATGCCTCACAGCATGTGAGCCTTTGCTGGTGGCCTTTCCTAATCCCCATACTAAGCTCCATTTGCCCTGAATGCCATAATTTTTATGTGAAAGCATCACGCATGAGCCCCACATTGCCCAACCTCAGTCGCATTGGAGCTTTATCAGACTTAGCATTGCCTCTGAGTGTATTAGTGTGTGTGTGTGTGTGTGTGAGTGTGTGTGTCGCTGCTTTTGTTCAAGAAAATCTGCGCCACAAATCTGCGTGGTTTTCTTGTTCTTTTCTTTTTTTTTTCTTTTGGGGGAGGGAGCTCGGATTTTATGACTGTATTTTGGTTCCATCGCTTTTTGGGGCACAAAGTATATTTTTATAGCTCAATTAGCATATGCAAGGGGCCGGACGTCACTTGGCAGGCCAAAAAAAAAAAAAGGGTTGCGTGGTCCAAAACTCTGGCCGAAAATTAAACAGAATATAAATTTCGATTTTCATATTCGGCATTAGCTCAACCAGGCAACATGCGGCAAGTGAATGTTAATTTCAATAAATAAATAATATATATAAATAACATTTGAGAAAAGAAAAACAATTCAAGTATTTGTGTTTCAAATTGAATCATAAAATACATAATACTCACACGTTTTGTGTGCTAAGTTGTCTATTAATATCCTAGGTACATTAAAAAGAGATTAATTGGGTATATTGTTTCCTGGCACAGATATGTAGGTCACATAAATTCTATATAAAAATATAATGTAAAAATTATATAAATATTCTTTTGCATTGCATATTTGAACAATACAATAAATTATTCTAAGGAGACGAAATTGTAGTATAATTATTATTATATAATTATATATATAATATAATTCAGGTTAAAAAACAATATTGTATATCTTAGTCAAGTTCCATAACATCAATTAAAATATATGAAAATATTGAAAATTGAAAATAAAACATAAATAAATAAATAAAAATAAATAACTTCATATATGTATATATGTTTTAAAAAATTTGATATAAATATTATTTATAATTAATTTGATATTATTTATTTAAATGATTTTTTAATACTGAAATAAATAAAATATACCTTATATATAAAAATTGACAAAAAACCTCAAAATGTTTTTTTTTTTTTTTTTTTTTTGTAATTATTTATTTATTCAAGTTACAGAATAGTTACTCCTTACAAAAAAAAAATGCATTGGATATACTAACAAAATATTAATATTAAATATTTTTTTCATTATCGATTTGCTCATTTTTTTTAAAAATTAATTTTTTTTTAATTTTGATACTTTATAGTTTTTGTATAATTTCTTTATTTAAAAAATATTATTATTATAAATTTTATACTTTATAGCTTTTGTATATTTTCTTTTTTTTTTATACCCTGAATTCATTGAAAATGGGAAATCAGGGTATAATGGTTTTGTTTTATTATATATTTATTTATTTTAATTTTAGTTTTATTTACTAGTTATTATTTAGTTTACTTATTTATTTTATTTGTTTAATATTTTGTTTTGTTTAATTTACTCCAGCACTCTGAAGTATAATTAGCTCTATGCCGTAAGTTACATCTAGAATCTAATTTAATTTATTATTATTTCTTATTCGATTGTACTTTACAGTTTTTAAAATTCATTAGATACCTCAGCGAGCAGGAGAATAGCATCTTATTAGCAGTCACATGTTTTCATTGATAGTCAGTTATAGATGATATTAAGAGATTCTTTTAAATTTGACAAAGATAAAGAATATTTCAGATATATAAATTAATAGTTCCCCTTTCTAGGAAGTTTAGTGTAAGGAAACGTCATAAAATATTTATGTATTCTTAGCTAATCTCTGTATGTAACTAATGAGTATCTTCCAGTCGGGCATGCCCTCTAAGGCCACTCTGCATTGTTTTGCCTACTTTTGTGCGCAATTAGAAATTAATTTTAGCTCAGCTGCCGCCGAGCGCGAACCCAGAGTGGGTTAAATGACTTTAATCACTTCCCATGGCTGCGCGGCAGCAGCAACCACCACGAAAGTCAAGTGGCTCGGCCCACTCGTGGTGTGGGCTCACGTGTGCCTGTCTAGTCCAACCGCCCGGCGTCCCTCCCACTCCAGTTGCTGTACCATGATTTATGCTCGCCAATAGCAACAAAAACAAATCAACGGCAGGCGACGTCAGCGAAAAAAAAAAAAAAAGAGAAAAAACTACAAACGGAAACAAAATACCGTTGGAAAGCACTTAAGGACCTTTTCATTAAGTGCGCAGCGACGCTGACGCTGACGATGACGCCGGCAGCGGCGTCGTTTGGCGGGAGCGTAAAATTTCCTCTTGGGCTGATTTGACATGTTCACAGGCAAATTAGTGTCGCCCTGGCAGGCGGTACATTAATTTCAACGCCAGCAGAGCGCCACCCGGCCGCTTTCTGCACCACCGGGAAGTGGCACTGCGTGTTGGGCTAACAAATTTCGTTGACTGGCACCTAAAATGTTATTTAGCGCATGTTTTAGCGTTATTTATTAAAGCGAAATTATTGTTAATGAGCCAGGCCGAAAGCCCGCCGCACAGCCTTGCCCACACTTGCCACACACCTAAATCCCAAATCGGCCAAACGAATTCCGACGCCTTTTCGACATTAATGCGTGCGTGTGTGTGTGTGTGTGTGTGTGTATGTGTGTGTGAGGCGAAAGAACTGGGAAACTAATTGCGTGAATGTCGTCGAGCAGTCCGGGAAACTGTTTCGCCTTCGCTATCGCGCATTTAAACGAAGGCATTTGATTCTTGTGCCGATAGTGCCACAAAATGATTTAAGGCGGTTGCTCCGATGTGTCCCGAACAGCAGCAGGAGCTAACAGTGGAGAAACAAGAAACAAAAACAATAATCATAACTGTCGTTATAAGCGGTCCTGCTTTGGATGGGGCTTGGGGTGGTCTATATGGTAATACGGCCTGGAAAATGGCGTAAATACAATTTGGTTAGAGTCGAGCCCATAAAATGTGTAACAAAAGGAAACTCATTTAAGATATTTATGAAGTACTTTGCCAAAGATTTGTAACGACCCGGCGACTTGTTTGTGTTGCACAGTGTAATAGACTGGCCCAAAATTGGCTGGGTGGTGCCGTGGCCTATGTCTGCGCTTAATGAGCTTGAAATTGTGGTTATTGCTGTACAGCAATACATATGAGCAAGAAAACACACGCATCAGCCTCTAATGGCAATGAAAGTTTTTCGCTTCAAAATTAAGTTATAATATAATGAATGTAAATGTCAAATCAAGTCAAAGAAGAAGTCGAAGAAGAAGACGACGAAAATATCCCAAAGGAAAATATATATGTATAATAATCAAATGATATTTGATTGAATGTGAAAAAATGCTCGAAGAATGACAGAGAGAGACTAAGAGCGAGAGCCAAAGAGAGTGAGAGAGTGAGAGAGACGGAGAGTGAAAGCTAGAGAAATGGAAAAGCAGAGGGAAAGAGAGAAAGAGAGAAAGAGAAAAAGAAAAGGAAAGAGAGAGACACACGGATAGAGACTGATATGAGCGAGTGATATAGAGATATATTCAAATATTATATTTTAGAGAGATTGAATACTTGCATTTAGATATCTGGATTCATTAAGCAAATGCATTGTAGAGAAAACTTAGATGATTGGATTTGGTATTAAAACCCTAAACTTATGCTTTCAATCCATTTGATCTGCATAATCTATCTTACAATAAAACTGCAAAGATCGTATGCAAAGGAAAAACTCATCTAACGATATTCGTTTCATTAAATATCTATCTGTCTATCTATCTATCTATCTGCATCAATATATCTATATATCCATGTATCTATGTATCTGTGTATCTACGTATCTATGTATCTATGTATCTATGTATCTATGTATCTATGTATCTATGTATCTATGAATCTATGTATCTATGTATCTATGTATCTATGTATCTATGTATCTATGTATCTATGTATCCATGTATCTATGTATTTATGTATTTATGTATTTATGTATCTTTGTATCTATGTATCTATGTATCTATGTATCTATGTATCTATGTATCCATGTATCTATGTATTTATGTATTTATGTATCTTTGTATCTATGTATCTATGTATCTATGTATCTATGTATCTGTACATATAATTATCTACATATATATCTCCGGTTCTATGTATCTATGTAAGTACTATACTGCATCCCATATTCCACTATACTTATACAGATCAAAGTATAAGGTATATCTTCCCTTTTGATATTGCTATATAGAACTGCCCTCCTCAATCATCTTATCCAACTTATAATTGAGCATTAAGCAGTCGACTTAGCACTCGACTACAACATTCCTGGCTGTTTGTAAAGTTAGCTGAGCTACATCTGTAGCACAAGCAGAGCAGAGACACAGAGAATGCTCAAGATTGGGCTGCTAAATTGTTCTACGAGTGGCCAATGACAAGCGAAGTCAACAAATTGTTGTGTTTATTTCCTCAATTTCAGCGTTCAACTGTGCGCATTGTGTGGGGCAAGTTGCGTGCTTGTTACGCGCAGTTTCCCACAAAACTTACTCCGCCTTCCGATCAAATTGAGGCGCACTTTTGCACACTGAAAGACAATGGAAACACACACATGTATATATACATATACATATATATATAGATAGCCACACACGGCGCCAAAGTGTAAAAGAAAATTGCTTTGGCAATTAAACAAAAAAAAAAAAAGAACGGTCGGCAAACAGGCAGGAAAATATGAAATGTGAGTGAAAAGATGATGGCGAATAGAGCTCTAAGAACTCGGAAAATATAATAAAATACTCAGAAATGAAAACAAAAAATTGCCGCATCATTTGAAATTCATTAGGTCGTGGGCCAGATAGGGGAGTGTGCGCGAGAGGCAATTCACTTCCTTTCTTGTTGCACACAAATGTGCCATAAATAAATCAACAGCCTCGCGTGCTTGACAGTTGGCCGTGAGTAATAGAGTTGAACTGCAGATAGAACGATACACGAATCGAGAGGAGCCAAAAAAAAAAAAAACGGATAGAATATCAGAGTGAGAGCGAGAGACGGCATCATTCGCTGAGGTCGTCAATCATGACAGCAGCAAAATGTGTCAACAAACGTCAAGCAACAGCGGCCACAGCCACAGCCACAGCCTCACAGTGCGGTTAGAGCGAGCGAGCATCACAGCTTCATAAACTGTTGGCCAAGGACTCGCGGAAGCGAGCTAGCAAGGATACATGGCTGCCAGGCGATGAGTAGACGTGTACAGCAGGACGCCCCTACATCAAATTGAGTGATGATCCAGCAATGATTCGTAAAAAAACAAAACCCGAAAAAAAAAACGAATATATAAAGAACTGAGCCACAGATTCGAGTGTTTGCAACTGTAATTACCTTTGATGAAAATTATTTTAATAAAGCAATGAATTCCTATATGAAGCATTCGTTTAAGTTCAATTATCCAAATATATTCTCTAACTATCTATAGTTAGCTTGGCTTCATGTTAAGACAGGGTGTCCTAAAAATCATGCAAGAATTTATTTTGATTTTCAATTAAAATTTTTTATTGATGGATTTATTTATATTTCTTAATTATAAATCTGTGTTTATCGTCAAATTCACTTCTTGTGTGTATTTGGGGGCACCCTGTATTATGATAGATAGTTCTAGTTTATTAACCTAAACCTATTTGGTGGATATTATGAAAAGTTGTAAGCTTTAAGCAAGAAAGAGAGTTCCAAGTAAAATTTTGGTATCTGTGAATTAATTGCTTTCCAAAATATTATTCCAAGCTTGTTTGTCAAAAAATATTAATATATGTATATATATAAATAATAAGTAGATATATTTACTATTAGTATCGCCAGCCAAACGCTCTACATTTACAGATACGAAATGAAATTAGCACAAATCTGTTATCTAAATAAAATATATGTGCATCACACATCACTCAGCTCAATATCAACGTAGCCCAAGTCGAAGACTTTGAAAACAGGCAATCAAAAACTTATCACTACTAACTAAAGTTCCACTCCAGAGGACTAGAGGACTTCGCTACAGAAGTTGATGCAGAAGACTCAGGAGTACACATAGAAGTTGATGCAAAAGAGTCTAGAGAATGCTATTGACATCCCACTTCGCGGCTCATTTTCAGCTCAATACTCGTCTCGGGCGCAAGCAATACAACTTCTTCATCCTATCGTCCAATAATGCAATAGATTTCATTATATAGCAAAATCAATTTTTTATTTAAATAATATTTTATTTTATAAAAATAAATTCCAACTTTTTTCAAAATGAATTTGAAATGATTTACGTTATATACAAATCAGTTTTTGTCTCTCTATATGTTTCTTTATCTCTCTTTCTATCTCTCTTACTCTCTCTCTCTCTCTCTCTCTCTCTCTCTCTCTTACTGTCTCTCTCTTACTCACTCTCCTTCTTTTTACTCTTTCATGTGCATGATAAAGCTAAATGAGCATAGTCTAAGCAAAGTTTTCTCTAGAGTCCCTTGGAGTTCAGAGTTAGCTTTAGTTATGCATCAACTTGGCACCTTTCAGAATAGCAAGGAAATACCTTTAAAACAGAATGTGAACTGCACTCTTTGATTGGGGAAATTAATTTATTTGTGGCTAGCAACATTTAATGTAGCTGTATGTTAGCTCTCTCACCCTCTCTCTTTGTCTCTCTCTCTCTCTCTCTCTCTCTCTCTCTATCTGTCTATATCTCTTAATGAGTTGGCCACAAGCATTTAACAAGTTTCATTCGTCACCAGAGCCCGTGGGACGCCGGCAATGAACGAGCCCTGCATTAACTATGTTGAGTATGTATGTTTGCTTGTGTTTGTGTTTGTGCTTGTCCAATCTACCCGTTTTGCCACTTGGCACTTGGCACTTGGCAGTTGGCAGTTGCCACAAGGCGCAATGTGTGTGGTTTCGTGTTGCTTGATATATAAACATTTTCCTGCATATTTCATTTCGATATTTTAATACGTTTTATGCATTTGTGAGAGAAAAACGCAACGCAACGAAACATATTTAATGCGTTTTCTGCGTGCGCGCATTTTAAGTGACTGAAAATGCTAATCGGACAAATTAAATGCCTTCCCCTGCTACCCCAAGTCTCACTCTCTCTCTCTCTCTCTCTCTAGCTCTTGCCCTCTTATCTCTAGCTGTCTTTCGGGCAGAGCTCTTGACCAGCGTCCGCTAAACGGCGGTTTGTTTGGCTAACAACAAATGAGTTTTGGGCCAAGTGTTGCTCTTGTACATTTTACGCTAATGTGAACGCAGACTGAAGCAAACAAGGGGCAGATACAGAGAGAGAGAGAGAGAGAGAGAGAGGGAGTGACAAAGAGAGACAGAGAGAGAGAGAGAGAGAGAGAGAGAGACGGCGCCTGGTGTGGGTTGCATGACCAGCAAACAGTTTGCTGTTGCTACTGTTGTTGTTGTTGGTGTGTGAATTATTTTATGTGAATTTGATTGCAAGCGTTTATGCCGGAAAACACGCGGCCCACTCTCAGCCAGGAGCAAACTCGAACTCTGGACGGAAACGGAATCGAGTCCAGAGCCAGCTTTGCGGCCTTAGCCCAGCACTCGACGCGACTCAATGCAAAACTCCATGAATACCGAATACTCTTGGCCTCTTGCCTCTCCTCCTTCCCCTGCCCGCTTCTATGCTCTGGCACATTCACGCTCTCCCGTATTAATCATAATTATGCAAATTTCTGGCCACTGTATTCTGGCCGGGGCCTCTCGGCGGCCAGCTCGGGGTGGTCTCTAGCGGGGCCGCTCTTTGTAGGTTGTTTGCACAATTTTCCACCTTTTATAGTACAGTTAATTTTCGTGCTCGTTGTGGGTTTGCGTTTAGCTTTTGCTGTTCGTCGCCTTTTTGCATAATACATGACTGCGTGTAATAAACAAAAAGCAAAAAAAAACAACAACAAGAACACATTACTAGCAAATGTATAACTGAAGCGAAAGAGAGAGCCAGAAAAAGAGAGCGAGAGAGAGAGGAGGAAGTGAGCAAGTCAGCAAAGAATTTCCCAGTTCGTTTTGAAAACGTTTTTATGCCATTTATTTGTATTGCGATTAGCGCCAATATTATCAAAGCATTTTTCTAAGTCGAATATTTAATACTCTGAGAATTTATATTTTATTCAAATGTTGCATGCTCGAATATAGTAAATCGAGTGAAAACTTACATGAAGTGAAGCTTGCATCTGTTGAGCTTTTGCAAGAAATCTCGACAAGTTTTTATGTACAGAAAATTCATTCATAGAAGTTGGAAAATTGGGGCGTGGTAGATTCCATATGAGATATATATATATATATTTAATAATGACAACGACCTAATTAGATCTTGCATTATCCGCCGTTACGTCCGACTGTTTTCTAGTCTGTCCGTCTGATCGGCTATCCGTGCGTCTATTTGCCCGTCTGCCTGTTCGTCTTTCTGTCCGCCTTTATATTCGTAAGTCCGTACGTCCTTCTGTCTGTCCTATGCCAATACGTCCTTTTTTTTGTCCTTCCGACTGTCCATCTCTTCTTTTGTCTGCCTATCGGTGCATCCGTCTGTTCCTCTGTGGGTCCCTTTGTTAGCAGCCATCTCTAGAGTCTCCAAGGCCAAAGAGTCGTATCTTACAATATATATTCATGTATACCATACGCAGTACAAATTTGAAAATAGTTTTCGATAACTCTTTCAATTTCATTATTATCGATAAGAATCGATCTGTTGATATGAACAAATTTGAAAAGCATTACAATATGCCTCTCACATCATTTCTTCAATATATTTCTTCACGCAATAGCAATTCATGGCCCCAATACAATTTGAGAGTTAAAGTTTTATTACACATTGTATTTATTATTATGACAATCATAATCTAAAGATCTGCAGATCTCTCCAAATCTGAAACTCATAGTCAGGGCTTTACCATAGAAAGCCCCTTTTGACAATGCCCAGCCAAATTGCTTGCGCTGTCTAACTGCATCGGCCCGAGCACACAATAATTAACTAATTAAAAACAAAACAAGCCACGAACAGCAACCGGCAGTAATCGCAAATTATGAGCGAGCGCCTTTTCCTACAACTGCAGCCCATATACATAGATATATCTGCTTGACAGCGGGAAAACTGCGAGACGGAAAACATTTGCCAAAACACAGCCAGCGACGCCTGTGAAAAGCGGACAACAACAGCTCAGCTCGGCTCACCTTAGCTCACCTCAGCTCAACTGAGGCTGAACTCAGCTACCGAGCGATTTTCACACAATTTCAAATGCGAACGTTGCCAACAAATACCGCAACTTGTAGCCAGAGAGAGAAAGAGAGAGAGAGTGAGAGAGAGAGAGAGAGCGGAGCACTTCAAGCCAAGCTTTGCTCAACTTTAACTAGTTCAAGTCAGAGTTGCTCTTGTTGCTGCTGTTGCTGTAAATCAAACAGTTAACTCGTGTGGCAACAACATGAGGCGCAACAAAAGCTAATTAAACATTTTGTTACTAGAGTTCTTTGAGCACAAATAAAGCTTTGCTTAGTAAAGTTTAATTATATGTATTTACAGAGAGTTCTCAATAAGGCTTGGGCTGATGGATGCAAAAAAGGTATGCTTAAGATCGAAGTTAGTTACATTTGTTTGGGAAGACATTTGGCAAGTTATACATTAATGGTTAATATCAAGAGGAGCATAAATTTGCTTCAAAAACTGCATTGGTCGCTCATTAATTCGTAATCTTTTTCACAACACTTGGAATATTAAACCTCTTCAAAATTGAAATTTTGTTTTCGTAATCTCTAATAATTCGTATTGCAATTTGAAACTTTTTATCGTTCTCACGCTTTTTTCGTTTAGTTTGTCTAATGATTTAATATGAAAAACATTCAATTGAATATTTTTAAAAATTAGATTTATTAAGTATACATTTTATAGTTCATGTATACTTAATAAATCTAATTTTTAAAAATATTCAATTGAATGTTTTTCATATTAAATCATTTCATATTAAATCATTAGCCTCGTTTATTTGAAATTTACTTTTTTTTTTAAGCCTCGTTTAATATAAATCTCTTTGAATTTCTGTGTATATCGAAAAAACATGAAAGTCTTAAGATTTCATAAGCACACAAACATGTTTATAAAGCTTGTTAGAAATTATTATTAGAAATTACCTTTTTTTTTAGTTATCGTTTTTCCATTGTTATCCTATCACATACATACATATTAGAGCAAGTCTTTTGCTTTTATAGACGTCTATCGGTTGAGCCTTGGTCTTGACTAGATTTAACCTAGTAACTACTGCAACTATATATACGTCTATTGGTTCGATAAGTCAATCTTCCATATATTTCATTTACTTCAACAGAAAGAAAGAGAGAGAGAGAGAGAGAGAGAGAGAGAGAGAGAGGAGAGAGAGAGAGAGAGAGAGAGTTGAGCTTATAGTATTTCAACCATTTCCTGCATTCCCAATCTTTCGTAGAGTTAACGACAAATATAGCAGTCAAAAATATATTTACACTCGGGCCATAAACATGGGTAATGTATGCCGCTTGAGGCATTATGAAAAACTTATTCAATTAGCGTTGAACTGGCTCTGACTGCATTTAACATTAATCATACGCCGCATGTGACGCAAAACAGGCTATTGAAATGCTGAAATGCTGAAATGGTGAAATGGTCAGAAAGTGTTGTCGTCCATTGATTGATTGACTGTTAAGTGCGTTTAGGTCATTTGTCACAGCCACGAAATAAAAGTGTCTGAAGAAATGCTCAATGCTGAGCAGAGCGACGAGGGTGGCTGCCAGAAAGCCGGGCCAAAGAGCCAAAGAGCCAACCTTGGGTGGCTTAAACGGCCGCAACTTGAATGCAGCTGAATGCATATGCAAAGCGCAACTAAACAGCGCTAAAGAGTACAAAGTTGTGGAGGGACCTCCTTGAATTTGCACGCGTTCACGTTAAACGCTGGAAATTAAAAGCCAGCAAACTCAGCCCCGTCATGTTCACTCCTGGCCAGAGCCAGACCCAGAGCCAGAGCCTTGTCCAAGTCCAATGAAAGCTGCAATCGCTGCAGTTTCGTGACTCGTTCGTCTTTGACACCAAAATGCTGACCCGTACTTAGGCCAACAACAACAGGGCCAGACTCTAAAAGGCTCTTTTGTAATGCCAACTACGACTAGCAAAAGCCAACCCCAACCCCAAGCCCAGCCCCAACCCCTGGCAGGTGCTGAGCCTGACCAATTGTTACGATTGCATGCTAACATTATAATTGATTGCCTAAGCTCAACTTTGAGTGGGGCGATGAGGTGAGGGGGGTAGACTGTAGGTTGGGTGGTTTGTTGATGTTGTTGATGTTGCTGCTGTTGGTAATTTGATTGCGCAATTTGCGCGCATTGTATTGCATAGTTTTCGGCGAGCGGGCCCGGGCCCGGGTGATGCCGCAAGTGCTCGAGCCTCGAGCCTCGAGTCTCGATGTGGTGGTTGGGGCCATGGCAGTCAGCGAAACAGCCAACGAACATGACATGCATTTATGTCACGTCACATGCGGAACACGCACATTCAACACCAACAGCAACACTAACACACACCCATACAGACACATCTATACATACATACATACTATGTACATATACGAGTGCAACTATTTTAATTGGCGACATTCCGCAATTTTATGACTTTTAAAATTCTACATATATTTCATGCCTTTGCATGGAAATGGCAACATGCAACGTTGCCACACTTCAATTGGCTTTTGAAGGACACACACACACACGCAGAGCACAAGGATATGGGCTAGTGGCAACGCGTGCTTGTCGGCCCTGTTTGTTCTTGTTGTTGTAATTAGTGAGCTGCATTTCTTTGGCACTTTTGGCCGTGGCAATTAAGCAAACTGGCAGCGGACACAGCACCCAATTGCATGGACACGGACAAGCCTCCCCCCTTCCCCCTTTCTCCCACCATTTTCACCAACGTCCCCACTCACCCGTAAGGCTGTGCCATAAGCGAATATCAAATTATGCAATTACGCAGCCAGCCTAAGGCAAGGGCATTCGAAAGTAAAGCTATGGACTCTTCTGATGTATGCATTTAAGTGGCGCCTTTTCCCCAAAGGGATTTGAGTAATTTGAAGCGAAACTTAAGATAGATTCTATGTAAAATGCATAAAAGGCTTAAAGCAAAGCAAGATTTTCTCGTTGGAAGGAAATTAATTTTATTATATATATTTTATCGATATATTATCATATTTTCATTGATTGCATTCCAGTTGTGGCAACGAGGGTGGGTAGAGGCGTCTATCTAAGCATCCTACTCAAGTAGATACTAATCTTAAGTGAAATTATTCAAATAAGGAAATCAATTGAGGTACGTAAAATGTATCGAAAAGGAATCAAAATGGAATCAACTTAATTTATCGAATAATAATCGATATTTATGTCTGACATTGTCGATACCACGAATTCCCTGTGTTGTTGCTCACTTATTTATTAGTTTCGAATCTAGTCATCACATAGAGCTGCCAAGTCGATCTCTGTCAGCAACACCAGGAAATACGTAGCCACAGCTATATTCATCTTACTCTCGTGATGTACCAATTTAAGTTAATCAGGACGCGTCCTGCCAACTTGGGTAACAGCTTCGATATCTCGATATCTATCTACAGCCAATCTGTAATTCCTTTGACACATTTTTTCTTTTATACGACTTGCATTACTTTAAGTCGCATATCTTTCTTAAAACAGTACCATATCGATCCCACCTACATTAAGACCCACATTGAATGAGATATAAAATTAGACTCGCTGAAAAGTATCATTCCAGTTATCGGAATTATGACTAACAACTTGCAAATTTATCGGCTATCGAGAATGTGTCTTGAATTGATTGGTTTCAGATAATGAAGTGAAAGAACGTATCCGAGCAGGTAAGCCGATTTTGATTGTTTGACATCTTGAAACTCCCTCAAAAGTGTTGCCATATCGGAATAACAATCCAATATTATTGCAAATGTACCGAAATTGCATCCGTATGGGCTTGACATGACGATCCATGAATTCCTTTCGTTATCTCTATGGGATCTACGATCCAAAACGCATACAAGCCATGCAAATGCCACCTTCACTTAAAAGAGCTTCACTCACTGCTTGGCTGTCGTCGACAAGCAACAGCTCCAACAGTTTATCGGCTTAAGCGCTGCCCAGCGGGAGGCTGCTCGCTGACCTCCAAGTCCAAGACGTCAATCGGAACCTTTTTTGGCGCTGACAATGAGCGATCTGCAGCTGCTGCGGCTGCTGCTGCTGCTGTTGCAGTTGCGGCTTCAGCCTCAGCCCTTGGACGCAAACACCTTGCCCACTTTTATGGGGCATCATTAAACGTGGAAGGTGTAGCGCGAGAGGCGGATGGGGTTAGCATTGGGTAGGGGGACCGATCAACCGATCGTCCAACCGATCGACTATTCACAATGTTGCCGGACGTTTTTATGGCTATGACCGCGGCTGGGGCCACCTTTTTGCATTTCACCTTAATTCAATACGACTTAATTTCTTTTGGAACCCGCAGCGAACTTATTGCTGGAAGAAATGCTTATAAATGCCCAATGCGCGTAGCCGATTAATTGCACATAAAAATTAACAATAATCAGCAGCAACAGCAGCAGCAACAGCAGTCGCAGCCGCACCTGACAATGGCTTGGCCGCAGTTCGAGTCGAGTTGCCTCTTAGTTATCACACCTTTGGGTACGCACCGTGGGCACAACAATGTTGCACTTTGTATGGCGGGCAACAAATTTTTTATGTGCACCAAATTGAGTCATAAAATACATTTTCACCTCCGCCACTCAAACTGGAAAGCTGGAAAACACGATACATCGAAAGTGCAACCGGCTGGCAGTGGCGGGCCCTAAGCGATCCGTTTCAAATGCGTTGATATTTTGAGTGGATATTTTATGGGCCACGGGGCAGACGTTTAGCAGCAAGACTCTGTGTCTGATTGGGCATCAGGTGCCTGAAAGCAGGAATCAGCACAATAAATATATCAAGATTATCGATAACACTTCGATAGCTGTGAAGTCAATATCTATTGATCTATTGTGTAGCTACTACCGGTAGTTCATTGGCTGAAACTTGAAGAGAGCTAGTTGAAATTAAATGATATGATTGCCAGCTGTCGATAACATGTAGATAGATATCGACTTGATGCACAGCCTCCATTTATGGCAGCTAACAACTCAATCGTAAAGCGTAACTGAAACGGTAAGTAAAACTACGGTTAAATGTAACAATTTTCCAATTTAAGTTGACGTTGAAACATCGATAGGCGATTAGCTATCGAATGACAGTGATTGTTATCTGGATTGTTCCTCGTAATTCATGCTAAAATTAAAATCAGATTTGTAACTGGAACTAAAACTACAACTGGAACTAGAGCTGAAACTGGAGTCAAATGAGACGTAATATAACAGCTTATGTTATCGATAGACGACGAGCTGCTGTTCAAGTTACAATTCTGGCAGTCAATATACCGTAAGAGAACTGGAACTATAAGTGGAACTGGAACCAAAACTGTAACTGAAACCCAAACTGGAACTGTAAAATTCGAATGTGTCAATAATTTGCCAGCTTAAGTTATGTCGATAATATATCGATAAGCATGTAATTATCATGTACTACTCTCAAAAGGAGTGAAACTGGAACTGTAGTTAAATGAATAGTAAAATTCGAATGTGTCAATAATTTGCCAACTTAAGTCATGTCGATAACATATCGATAGGCAAGTAATTATCGAATGCCATACATTGATTTGTAGATTGCTCCACGGCCTGATGCACAACTTCAATTTATGGCAGCCCATATCTCGAACTGTAGCTGGAACTGGAACGGGAACGGGCAAACAAAACTTAAAAATGTTTTATTGGCAGAGCGACTAAAAATTGGCCCAGCCTAGCGATAAGAGGCATCAAGACGCTCGCCAACTTAACGACCAGCGCTGAAAGAGCCACAAAGCCGAAGCCAGCTAACAACGACTTGGCCATACACTTACGCAGCTCTTGGCCAGGCAGCAGGCCAGCAAGTGGACAGAGAGCACTTCGAAACGAGGTGTTGATTGTGGCCTTTTGTGAACCTCTCAGCATCTCAGTCACTCCACTCCTGGGGGCCATAAAAACTTTGCACAGGTGCCAAAATCATTTGCGTGGCTGGCCGGCCGGCCGATTTTCTCGGCTAGATGCGTAGAATTTATAGGCTCAAGCGGGCACTAAAAATTTAAATTGCATCCATTTAGTGGCCAGCATCAACAGCAACAGCAACAGCAACAGCAACAAAAGCAACTCAAGCAACATCAATTTAAGCGAACGCCGTTCTATGGAGCATCCTTAAGACACACTTTCGACACTACGGCTAGAGAGGGTATACTCTAATAGTCACAAAAGATGTGACAATTTGGCAGAAGTCAGTTGATATTTGAGAATCATTTACCAGCTAAGGTATCAAGCAATCGAGGCCTTGCTTGTTGTGTTTCGCCTTTGGCCTGATGTAGTTTGGGCCTCACAGCTGTGCTTTATCTTAGTTCTTGCGGTTGGTGTTGTTGCCGTGCTGGCTGATCTGGAGCAGCGATAAATTCGAGTCACCTTTGTGTTGGCCCGTTGTTGACAAATCAGTCGTCGTCGTCGGCACACGCGCTGCCCAATTTGAAGCTGACTCGCGCGGCAGACCCGTTGTCACCTACAAAGCCATTTACCCCCACGTCGCGACGCTGATCGGGACATTTGCTGGGGCCATCGTCGTTGCCGTGGCTGTGGATGTGGCTGTGGCTGTTGCATCCCAATGGACCGTCGTCTTGGGTTTGTCTTGCTCGTTGCGAAGGGCAACACATTAAAAGTAAATTAACTTATCAGCGACAACGATCAGTTATTTTATTACGTTTGTCCATGCAGTAACACGAACATTATAATATCAAAGATGCCGATTAAGATTCTCAACGGAACTGAGCCAAGCCGAGCCGAGCTGAGCTGAGCTGCGCTATTGATATGGACATATCTGAGCAGAGTGGGAGCAACAGTTGTTGTCCCCAAACAGGGATGTGCTTAGATATCGTATAGGGGTTCCATAAGCTACAGTGCTTATTTCTTATATAAGGGCTATGAATCTAATTTCCAAAGGGATCTAATGATCGAAGGAAGGAAATAAACAAATACTTATTGTATGAATCTACCGTTGCCCTATAGCAGACGTTTTACCCTTACAGGGAAAACTGCAAGAAATAAGCGAGAGGGAAACCTAAGGAATTCTCTTAAGATCTTGAACTTGAGCTTTTCCTATTCAATTTCATCTATCCTCGAGTCTGTCTTATTGCAAATAATATTATTAATAATAAACAAACTCTGCAATGATTGGCCAATCGCAACGCAACTCCGACGGCTAGCCAGAGTCGATTTTAGATTTATCTGGCTGGCTGGCAGCTGGAGCCAAGAGACGGGGGCAGCTGGGTGGTGTTGCGGATGTTGTTAACAGCAGAACAAACACATTGATAAGCCGCGTCGAGTCAATAAATTAGTGAACATTAACTGGCAAACAAACACGCTAATTAGATAGTTAGATAGGCAGCCAACAGACGGCTGGTAGCAGGCGGCGCAAAATTCGCAGAACACACAGGTAGTGGATGGTGAGGTACGGGTAGAGGGGCAAGGGGAGAGAGGCGAATTACGATCTGGATTGGAGAACAGCAAAGTCTTCCTGCGAGTGCACGAATGCGACCGGAAAAACTGGCAAATGGCCAGCAGAAGGCAAGTCGGCTAGAGACTGCAGTATAGAAGCAGGGGCGGAACTCAGGTCTGTTGAGTCGTCAGAGAGACAGAGAGACAGTGAGACAGTGAGACAGTGAGACAGTGAGACAGAGTGCATATTGGCAACTGCGCATTGCGGTTGGCGACTTTTATGCAGTTTGTACAATTATTTTAAGCATTCAATTGTAATTCGACCGCAGAACGCACAAGGAGGCGCAACCGCAGGATATATGCCTGGCTGCAATTATATGCATTTAAATGCAATAACCGTCATCAGTCGTACTGAGTAAGAAGCCAGAAAGGCCGTCAGACAGACAGACAGACAGACAGGCAGGCAGGCAGGCAGACACAGTCAGTCGTCGGCCAGTCACAGAGTCATCCATTGTTTGATCCTGGCAGCACAAAGAGTCCAATTATTTGAAATGCGCGACCCGCAATTGAAGCGCGCGCTCGTCCTGTCAGTTGCTGCTCTAATTTCGTTGCGCCTTTTGCCACTAACCGCACTCGACGCATCGCCTAATGACCTCTGCAACTGTAACTCCGCAACTCTGCAACTCCAACTCCAAGTTCCAGTCCGATTCAATATCAATCAAACGTTTGCCGCTCGACAAATTGTATTTTGGGTCTCAAGCCTAGAACTCGCACATCCGCTGTGAAAACTAATTAGTCCTCGACTAATGCTCCTCGGGGCAACATGTGGCCCTCACTCGCTCATGTTGTGTGAGGCTGTTGAGCTATTGGCGTGGAATTTTAATTGGCGCCTAGCCACGGCTACATCAATGAAATGGAATGCGGTTGACCGAGCAGACCATTTTTATTTTCTAGCCAAAATATTCGCAGTCGAAAAGATGTCAAAGAAAGTATAGCTTGCTAGAGAGCAGAGTTCTTCGGAATACAAAGTTATATAAGAACAAGCCAAATGAAATTTTCTTTTATCGCAAAAGTCACATTGATCTATTATTATATCAAATCGAATCACCTCAATTTGCAGATAGTGCATACGATTCTTATAAATCATATCAAAATGTTATCTATACAAAATTCGTAACCACTTAGCTCAGCTTTCTCTGCTACTCTTTGGCGCAGAGAAGTAGCTAAAAATCCTTGCTCGGCGAAATAATAAACAAATATTGCGCAACACATCACTTGATGTTGTTTTCCCAGCTATAATATCATAATATCCCAGAGGACAATGCCATAGAAGAAGAAGCAAAAGACTCAAGAGGATATATGCAACACAATCACTTCGTTTCATTTTCAGCTCAAGTCCCTATATGGCAAAGGCAAACTAGAAATTGATTAATTGAATAGGGTTTTCCATTTGCAGATGCTTTATGGAAACTGAAAGGGTCTTCTAATTGGCAAATGAACTCAAAGAGATTTAATTTGTAAATCTAACTCAATTGCCCTTAATAACTTAATATAAATTCATAATAAACTGTTTTTTATCAAATTATCCATTACTTTTTTAAAAGTATATTTTAGTAGATATAGATAACTTATATAAACTGTGTCTCGTTGGATTATTTAGTGAAGAATTTCAGCTTTAGGTTGTGGGCTCCTCGTGATGTCGGCGGTAGAATGCAGCCTACTTAGCATCCTCAACTCAATCCCTAACTAATATAAATATATATAAACAATTTGCATTTAATAATCAACTTTTTTTCTATATATGTATACATATATTTATAGCTAGCGACAAATAGCATGAAAAGCATTTGTATATACTAGCTATGAATTTAGTTTAAGCTAAACTGTTTAACTTAATTTAAGAAATATAAATTATATTTAATTATAAAAAAAATGTAAAGTAAAATATATATATTTTTTTAAATTTGAATCAAATTATTTGATACAAAATTGGAACCAAGTTTCATTCAATAATAACATTTGAATTGAAGCCTAAAAATCCAAATGAAAAGTTTTTGCACTGTATTTTATATTATTTATACATATATATTTTAAATTATTTAGAGTTTAATTATATTGAACTAAATTCTGTTGAATATGTTGTCAAAGATTAAAAATATATTATTTATTCATTTTTATTTTTATGGGACATATTAGTTCTCATAAGAAATAGGTATACAAAATTATTCTGTATAACATTTTCACTTAAGAGTTTTGGACCCCAGTTCTCATCGAAGTAGATAATCATATTGTATATATTGGTAATTACTTTTTTAAAGTACATTCAACATATAGAATTACAATATTCATGATTATTTTTTTTAGATATTATTATATAAGATAATATTTAACCAAATTAATTTATTTAATTTCATATGGTAGCTTTAAATTATTTATCTATAATATATAAAATTTCTAGCCAAGACTCCTAGACTCCCATCATACATCACTAAGCGTCTTTGACTGAAGAGATGAGGCTAAAAAGCTATTAGCATGCGATCCCTTTTCTAATGGTCCGTGGCATCTGAAGTGACGCCACAGGCGCGCCATTTTGTCGGCTCCCCTCAAGTGCAGAGTGAGTGCAGCGAGTGAGCTGCCCACTAGACGAGTCGCGTCCTTTTGCTGTGCTAGTACCCGTGCCCATACCCATGCCCATGCCCATGCCCGTGCCCGTGGCTGTGGCTGTGTTTGACCGACATTCGTATTCGCTTTATGGCGGCTGGGCCAGCGCACGTACTTGATTTGCGCTTGCTGCTGGCGACTCAGAGTGCTGGCAGAGAACACAGCGCTCAGCAGAGTTGCCATAAAAACTGACTGCGAAACTCACCACAGGTGAGCGCAATGCTGTGTTGAGTTCGGCGGCAACAACATGGCGCTGCATGCGCGCAAGCGAGACGGCAAGCCAGACGAGCAGACAGCAACAGGCCAACGGGTGAGCGCACGAGCGAGGCCGAAGAGGCACAGAGTCGCGGCGCAGCCGAGCCGCAGCGCTCTCGCTCGCACGCAGCCAATTCGAAATGCCACCGAGAGCCACCACCAAAGCGGCCGACCGCTCGCCACGCTCGCCACCACCTATGACAAAGTGGCAAAATTGTTGCCGCTGCGGCGGCTGACTGGGTTTTTGTGCGGCCGAGGCGCTGCAGGTGCGTTTAGTCTCGTTTTGGCAGCCACAGCGCGACGACGTCCAGAGCGGAGGCGACGGTTCACGTCCACGTCCATGTCGAAGTCGAAGTCGAGCTTCCCAGTTGACCACAGATCGCAGTTCAAGTTAAAGTGCTAAAGACAACGAAATTCGAAATAAATTCACAATTTATTCATTTTTTTTACTGTTGACTGTGCAAACCGAGTGTGTGAGAAAACAGAAAGAGAACGAGAGAGATAGAGAGAGTGCGAGAACAAGATAGAGATTGTGTGTGTGAGTGTGTGTGTGTGTGTGCTAGAGTCCAATTGGAATCCGTGCGGCCGCCGTTGGCAATGAAAGACTCAATGAGCATATTAACCCAGACGCTGCCCACGACTACAGCGCCCAGCGAGCCGTCGCCACATCATCCGCATTCGCATCCACATTCGCATTCGCATCATCATCATCTGCACCACCATTATCCGTTGCATCCGCCGGCGGTCAACATGTCCATGTCCACCTCGTCCAATCTGAAGCCAAATCGATCTCGCTTCATGATCAATGACATTCTGGCGGGCAGCGCAGCTGCTGCTAGCGCCGCTGCGTTCTACAAGCAGCATCACAACAACAACAACAACAACAATACGAATATTAATAATAATAATAACAATAGTAATAACAATAACAACAACAATAATGAGCATCTGGAATCAGAGTCTGGAGCAGCAACGCCACCCGGCTCCGTCTTGGGCCTGCCACCACCGCCGCCGCCACATCAGCTGCCCCATCAGCCCCATCCACACGCCCTGGCCGCCCATCATCACCAGCAGCAGCAGCAGCAGCAGCAGCAGCATCCTCTCACGCATCCGCATCCGCATGCCCTGCCGCACGCCAAACTGACCCACTTCGCGTCCGGCGCCCCAATGGGCGCCAACGGCTTGAATGTGGCGCAATATGCAGCGGCCATGCAGCAGCATTATGCAGCCGCCGCCGCAGCAGCAGCGGCGCGCAACAATGCGGCAGTGGCAGCAGCTGCGGCTGCCGCAGCGGCCGCCGGTACCGGCGAAGCGCCGCCGCCGCCGCCGTCAGCGGAGCTGGACGACAGCAGCGACTACCACGAGGAGAACGAGGATTGCGACAGCGACGAGGCGGGCAGCGGCGGCGGCGGACACATGGACGATCACAGCGTTTGTAGTAATGGTGAGGTGAGCTTCTATATTATTTTGGGCGGGCGCGGGCATAGGCGAGGGGCGGATATATAGCTGGGGGAAATTTAGCAGAGTCAGACCTAAAGAGTGAGAGAGAGGGAGAAAGAGAGCGGGAGTGAGGATTACTGATCCTTGCTTATCATTGATATTATCTCTAGACTGTGCAGCTAGAGCAAGTCGATCCAATGGAGGCTTGCATGTTATCTATGGCACAAGGTCTACAATTATGCGCTGATAACTATTTGTTAAATGCCGATGATGATGATGATGATGATAATTCTAATAATAATTTTAATCATGTTATTAAATGCAAATTATAATTTTGTTGTAAATATCTAATTTGATTAGCCTTAACTCAATGACATGCGAGTCAATGAAGCTCGCATCGATTTCCAATCAGACAGCGAATTATAGAGAGAGATCTAGACTTGACATATACATATATGTATATATAGTGAATGTATGTATATATACTAAAAGTGTCAACAGCTTTTTTAATTTATTAATAATTCATCAAGTTTGTCCCCTACAAATTCCCATTATACGTTTCTTGCACTACTCATATACCATATACTATATCATAGGTATATATATAGAGTGTATATTTAATAAATATATACATGCATATATAAAAACTGCATAAATATATATAATCATCATTAATCACATTAATTGACAATTTAAAAATTCTCAAATCTGTATTCACATTAGACACATTTATATATCTTATATAAACTATATATATGAATATTTGTGCAGTCTATTCTTGACTTTTAGTATGCCCTATTGGCTGCCTAATTCAATGGCATTTCATGACAATTTTCAGTCTGTTTGCATTAACCAATCGTAATGCGGATCTCTCTCTCTCTCTCTCTCTCTCCGTCCGTCCGTCCGTCCGTCCGTTCGTCTGACTTAGTGAATGTCATGCCAAGTTCGTTGCCAGAGTCTTTTGTTTGTGTCTGTGTGTGTATTGGCGGGGGCGGCGAGGCAGTGCTGCCGCTTTGCAAAACAAACTGTAAAAATTGCATGCAACAACATGCTCACATTCTAGTCGGGCCAGGCATACATAGTAACTGCTGCTGCTGTTGTTGTTGTTGTTGTTGTTGTCGGCCTTTTGGATAGTTCTGAAAAATTGCATTTTCACGCTTTGTTTGCTTTTAGCCATCCGCTCACGTCGCCTGCATTCGCCATTCCATTACGAATTGTGTGCATTTGTCTGTTTAAACTGCAAGCGAGCAACAACTCGAATTGGAGGCGTGGCTCGCGGCTGCTTGAGGCGGGAGGCGGGAGGCGGGAGGCGGGAGGCGGGAGGCGGGAGGCGGGAGGCGGGAGGCGGGAGGCGGGCAGTGCAGTGCGGGGCTGAGCTGAGCTGAGCTGAGCTGAGCCTCCAGTTGAAGTCAGTTTGCAAAACAACATTTATGCTTTTGGTTTTAAAGCTCAACTTCTGACTAATTATATATAGTTAGAAGCAAAACGTTGTCTCTGCTCGAGCAAGTGCTCACTCTCTCTCTCTCTCTCGGTGTCTCTCTCTCTCTCTCTCTCTCTCTTTTGCTAATTGTGGTAAATGTTATAAAAATGGAATTTAATATCATTTAATAGTTGCCTCAGAGCAAGTTTTATGTATTGAATGTGCCCTATAGGTGTGCGTGTGTGTGCGTGCGTGCATGTGTGTATGTGTGTATGTGTGTGTGTCTTTGGCAAACGAATCTGCACTCGCTTCGACCATTTATTACAGCAATTTCCTGTATGCAATTGTAATTTTATAAACGGTAGTCGCGTCTTGTTGGCCCAGCAGCTTTGGCCCAGCCAGGCCTGACGTTCTTGCTAAAATGCAGCAGCAGCAGTAGCAGGAGGCGGGCAGGAGCAAGTGAGACAGAGCAGATGGAGCTTGCCTGGAAGCAGCGAAAGCTGCGTCTCTCAGGCATCTGCCTGCTGTTGCTTGACTCGATTGCAGCTCTGTTTAAGCTGGATAATTGCAACGCCTCAAGCAGCAGCAGAGACAGACAGAGAGAAAGAGAGAGAGAGAGAGAGACAGATATACAGAGAGAGGGAGAGTCAACCATGACAAGAATTTAGTTAGCTGATGAGAATATTAAGTTTGGCTTCGGCTTTAATGCGCACTTGGCAAATTTTCGCTTTAACTAATTTAACGCCAGGAAAGTGGCAAGTGGCCCTGGCCGAGACTTGAGTCGACTCGACTCGCTTATCGACTAACCGCAATCAGATAAATTTACATAAATTTTATGTACTAAATGGCAAACGAGCTGCACAGGCTAGGCTAAAAGCCAGAAGGGTTGCCCAATAGGCCGTCAAACGGAAATGGCAAAGGCAGCAGCAGAGGCAGAGGCAGAGGCAGAGGCAAAGGGAAGAGAGGTATGAGCACTGGGCCAAGTTTAGACATTTTGCTACACATTTTTATTACACACACACAAGGAGAAAGAGAGAGCGAGTGAGAGAGAGGGAGAGCAGGGAATTGCGTAGCCTTAAACGCTCTTGAACTCTGAGCCATTTCTAGCCGGGTTGCATTTAGCCTTAACCCATTGAAGATGCGAATTCGGGGTATAATGGTTTTGTGAAAATGTATGTAATATGCAGAAGCACACCTCGCAGACCCCATAAAGTATATATATTCTTGATCAGTACAAAAAAATAAGTTGATCTAGCCCTGCTCGTCTGTCCATCCGTTCGTCCGTCCATATGAACGTCGGAATTTCGGAAACTACAAAAGCTAGAGAGCTGAAATTTCACATGAACACTCGTATGTTAGCTACGCAGTAAGAGTTTATTTTGTATTATCGATAACTCTTTCGATTTCTTGAATTATCGATAAAAATCGAAAATGTGTTTACTTTTTTTTAAACGTTTTTTGAGCATAACTTATACACCGTTTGAGCTAGAGACCTCCAATTTGTATATTTAGATAGATATTATGGATACGCAGATTATGTTTTTCCACCCAGTGCAGAGCGCGCGCTCATAAGTGCGTAAAGAAGAAGAGTATCACTTTTTTGCTGGGTTCAGGGTATCTCGTAGTCGGACAGTCTCGACTAGAGCCTTCTTACTTGTTCTGTTGTTAGTTAACGTGAATTAACGTTCATCTCTGGCTCTGTGTGCATTTAGGTGGCAAGGACGATGATGGCAACAGCATCAAGAGCGGTTCCACCAGCGACATGAGCGGCCTGAGCAAGAAGCAGCGCAAGGCGCGCACCGCCTTCACCGATCATCAGCTGCAGACTCTGGAGAAGTCGTTCGAGCGACAGAAGTATCTCAGCGTTCAGGAGCGCCAGGAGCTGGCACACAAGCTGGACCTAAGCGATTGCCAGGTGAAGACCTGGTATCAGAACCGCAGGTGAGTTGCCAACACTGCTGCAGTCACTCAGCCCAGTTCGCAGTTCCAATCCAAGTATTTCCTCTAGCTAAACCTCTCTTCTCTTGCCTTTGCTCTCTCTCTCTCTTCTCTCTCCTTGCCGCCGCAGAACCAAGTGGAAGCGACAAACGGCCGTGGGTCTGGAGCTGCTCGCCGAGGCCGGCAACTTTGCGGCCTTCCAACGGCTCTACGGCGGCTCACCCTACTTGGGCGCCTGGCCGTACGCGGCCGCTGCCGGCGCCGGCGCCGCATCTGCTGCGCATGGCGCGCCGCCGCACTCCAGCATCGACATCTACTACAGGCAGGCGGCCGCTGCGGCGGCCATGCAGAAGCCGCTGCCCTACAATCTGTACGCGGGCGTGCCCAGCGCCCCCTTCTCGCACCTGTCCGCCTCCAGCTCGCTGTCCTCGCTGAGCAGCTACTATCAGAGCGCGGCGGCTGCTGCTGCGGCGGCCAATGGAGCTGCCGTTGCTGCCGCCGGTGGTGCTGGTGGTGCAGTGCCGGCGCCACTGGCAAGCGCTCCAACCGCCGGCTTGGCTATCATACACAAGCCACAGGCGCTGACCACATCGCCGACGCAGTCGCAAACGCTGGCGGTCAGCGCTGCGTCGCCCGCGCATCCGCCCTCTACGCCTAGTCCGACGCTCAATCCGGGCAGTCCGCCGGGCCGTTCTGTCGACAGCTCTCAGGCGCAGTCCGACGATGAGGATCAGCTGCAGGTGTGAACTGGCCAAAGAGGAAGAAGAAGAAGAAGTTGAAGAAGCAGCAGCAGCAGCAGCATTAAAACAAAATTTGTTTCCAAAACACAAAAGGGCAAAAGATGTATGTGAGTGTGAGCGAGAGAGTGAATGAGAGAGGGAGAGAGTGTGAGAATGAGTGTATATATACATATATATGAGTGTGTGTGTGTGTGTGTGTGTGTGTGTGTGTGTGTGTGCGTGTGTGTGTGCGTGGCCTAACTTATTTGTTTGCTTTTAGTAATTTATTGAATACAAAAATATTTCATCAATTTTTTTTTTTTTTTTTAATGAGATTAGGCTTAAGCGAATCGAATGCATCAAATATTTATTTAAATGTTGTATAAATTAGCAGCCAAACAATTAAATTTAATAAACTAACAATTAGTAGCAACTGCAACAAGAACAATGTGCATATTTAAGCTAGCCACAAGATGTATTATCGTAACTAAAAAGAAAAAAGAAAACAAAAAAACAAAAAAAACTTTTAACAATTTTTTTTTTATTATTATTATTATTAGAATAATCGTGGTCGTTGTATTTGTAATGTAAATGTAACAACAATTTTTTTTGTCTAAATAAAAATAATAATAAGCAAATAATCAAAAGCGAAGAAGCGTATTCAAGATGGAGAGGGGGAAGAGAGGGAGAAGGACAATTAAATTGAACAGCAGCAATTAGCAATTGGCTTTGGGGGTTGCAGTGGGGGGTAGGGGGTAGGGGGATGGCTGCAACCCCTAATGATAATAATTGCATGCAAAATGCATTTAACCGCAATTAGTGCATTTATTAGGCCAAAAGCTGACAGCGACTAGCTGGCCAGCCAGTTGGCTAACTGCAACTGCAACTGCAACTGCAACTGCCACTGCCACTGCCACTGTTCTGGCCATTGCGTGCCTCGACTGCGTGCTGCAGGCGAAGTGGCCAGGCAAGCCTTCGAGTTTAGCTAAGGACACCTGAGCAGCTGTAGCTCCGTCCCGTCGAGCATATTGATTCTGTGCAAGCAGCGGGCGGCCAGTGCAGCAGCGCATGCAGCAATCGCTATAGCTTGACCAAAACTGCGCACTCGGTCACCCCAACCAAAAAAAAAAAAAAAAAAAGGAAATAAAAAACAAAAGTTGTTACCGCTGCACGCTTCTTGGCGAGCAACACGCGCGTTTCTCTCTCTCTCTCTCTCTCTCGCTCTCGACAAATTGGTTGCAAATGTTAATGTTGTTGGCTTAAAACAAAAGCGACGCTTGGTAGGACAATAAATGCAACGGCCGAGAACATCAGCAGCAACAGCAACAACAGCAGCAGCAATAACAATGCCCGCAGGGGGGGTTGGGTAACCATTCATTAAAGACAAATGACATAAAACCGGCACCATGGATGAGCCCTCCCTCTCCCTCTCTCTCTCTCTCGCTCTCGCTCTCACTCTGTCTCTGTCACTGGGCATGGTCAATTAAACATGATCGTTGTCGGTAGCCAAATGTTGCTAATTACTGCAATACTCTGCCAGCAATTGGCGAAAGTGCCTGGCCAAAGTAAGTGCTGCAGCCAGTGTTGGTCAATGCCATGCAGAGGCAGCAAATTTGGAAAACTTTCAACCTATTGAAGCTAACAAAGCTTATGTTGACTTTACACTGTTTTTCCTATTTTGAACACTTCTTGATACTCTTGAGTTGCCACAGCTATTGAGTGCTGTTCGCTGATGTACAATAGTGTGAAATAACTATATAAGAAATGATCTCTATATGCATATATATAGTATCTGTAAGCTAGTATGTCTACTACATGCAGTTCTGAATAAGCTAACAACTAAGCCAGGCATTTTGATTACTTTGAAACGAGAAGGTGAGCTCGAGGTAAGGCAAGGAAGTAAGTAATATGAATAGCATTTGCTCTGATTAATTAATATTATATTTCAATTGTATTTATTATTATTTTTTTAAATTTATTTTCTTTTATCGTTTACTTCTATTTATTATAAAAATTTCAATTTATGTATGTGTTGTTTTTTTTATTTATTTATTTATTTATTTTTTTTTTTTTATATAAAGTCCTAAAGAATTTTGAAAATTTTACTTTTTGTTATTTTTTATAATAAATAAATATAAATATAAAATTAATTTCTTTTCTTATCTATATTATTATTTCTTATTATTAAAAAAAATTTTTCATTTAGTTTTAATATTAATTTAAATTATTTATTTTTTAGACACAATTTTTATTTTCAATTACTATTACATTTTTATTACAATATGTTATTTTTTTTTTCATTTGAACTGTTTTTTATTTAAAAAATTTTTTTTTCCACAATTTTATTTTTAACTCTTTCTAGAAACAATTTGTTTTGAGCTTAAATTCTTCCTTCCAATATTTTATTTATTTCTATGACTATTCGATTTTTATCATGCATCTGTCTAAAATTGAAAAAAAAAAAAAAAAAAAAAAAAAATATTTATTCTGAGTCAACCTGACTTTTTCATAATTCTCTTCTTTCAGTTTTTATCTAAACGAAAAGTGAGCATATTATTATTTATTAATGCAAAAAGTGCAATTTCATTTGGCTTTAGTTTTGTGTAGACAATTTCCACGAGTGCAGCTGTACAATTTACAATTATAGCTCAGATAATACAAAATAAATAAAAGACTAAGAAATGTGCCAAGCATATAAGAATTACTAACACAATTATTTTCCAACTAGTTTTAGGGATAGCTCTCTACAGAGAGAGGCATTTTGTTAATATGAAAACTTTATGAAATAAAATAAATAATATATACATTTTCAATGGTTTCAGGGTAACACAATCGTGATATCTAGAAAATGACATTTTTAAAGAACTTGAGACTTGATTAAATAATGTAAGTTGAAAATCACTGAAGTTCGCTTTCAATCAAACATAGTTTAGGGAAAATTTGAAACAAACTCGGGGAAAATCGATCAAGAATATAAATACTTTGCGAAATGTGCATCGCTAATTTTTGTTCAGTTTCACGAATATATAGATATAATTGTAAATGTGTTATAAGTCGATGTATGTTTTGTATCAGAATATTGAAATATTTTGCACTAAACTCAGATCTTAGCCGTTCAAGGTACACACGAAAGACTTCTCATACGATTTATTTGAATAAGTAATATGAATTACAAAAATTAATTAAGATCAGTGGGAAAAATAGAAACAAGTTTTTTATTAAAGCCAATTCAAATACAGGATCAACTTTATTATTATTATTTTTTATTTTTGTATAGTTTTTTGCAATTTGGTATTTTGAATTTATTTTTAATTGTTAAGATTAATTCATATAATACAAATGATAAACAAAAAGATTACTCATCCATTTTTATGCAACATTCAAATTAAAAGTTTTTCTTTTCAATTTTGATTATAATAAAAACTATTTGATTTTCTAAATAACTTAATTTTCGATATAAAAATTATAATTGCTGCAGTCCCTATCAGCTAGCGTGAAATGTTTCATTGAAAGATACTTCTTAGCAGAGATAATCTGCTATAGATACTAACATGATGTATTATGAAGCCTAACACTTTGATTGCAATTTTGACTTTGAAGTGTCCCCAGATTCCTTGCCATCGGGAATGATGTTGGTTCTGGGAAGTAATAGGTAATTGCGTAAATTCCATGCATAAATTAAAGACAAACCGGGCAAACATCAAATCGAAATCAATATTGTGTAGTGGCTTATGAGGCTGTTCGCTTATCAATATCGGCAGCCGTAGACTTTGATATGCAAACTCTGCCATCTGATGGGCGAGGTGGATGGGCGAATGAGTGGCTGGATGGTTGGGTGGCTGGGTGGCTCGGCGCTTGTCATGTCATCGGGGATTGCGTGGGCAAATGGGAATTTCGCAACGCTCGGCGCATTTATGAAATGAAGCCGAAATATTGCCTGCTTACTGTGCTGTAACATCAATTTGCATGGAAATCAGCTCCAACAGCAGCAGCAACAGCAACAATAACTCCATCAAAGTAAGTTCTATATGCAACCACACACACTCACACTCACACTCTCACACACACACACACACACATGAGTGTGAATCCTGTGGAAAATATCATAATATAAATTACTCTTAAAGCTCAAGCTTTCATTTCGCAACGACTTTGTGCAGTTGATGATTTAATTTGCAGTTCTCTTGAACCAGGTTCCAGTTCCAGTTCCAAATTTACTTTTTTATTAAATGAGTTGCATCGCATAGCTTTGCATATTTAGTTGGAAGCTAAATGCAGGGCGCCAGTCTGCAAATTTTGATGGGCGATCCGAGCGAACCGGAAGAACGCCTACGATTCGGCCGTTCAACCTCCAAGCCAAATTGCTAGCGCAAGAAGAAGAACTGTTTCTTTTGGCCCAAACTCGAGCTGAACTTTACTCTATCCCGCGCACGAACGAATATTTATAGACGTGAAAATCAATTTATTAAATATGTCATTTTAAAAAAACTTTTCATTTAATTTTGCATTTAATAACTCATTTATTATATCTAGCTTTTTTTATATACATTTTTTTTTTCTGTATTCGGTTGCATTTCCGCTGACCCTTGCAATATGCCACTTATCAGCGCAGCGGCGGCTGTTTACGGACGGGGCGTGTCAAGTGGGCGGCATTATTTATGTTAACTAATTAAGTGATGAATCTTGTAATGGAATAATAAAACATAAACAGAAAAACAAATGAGTTTATGTATCATGTTATTCTTAGACACATATAGTTTAGCAACATTTTCCCACTCAGCTGGCGATCAAAGATATTTACTTGATTTCTCTATTGGACTTATGTATTGAAGAGTCTTAAGTTGTTCAAAGTGTTAGGCCAACGCGAAATGCTGGCTAATACCCCTCCATCCTCCTCCCGTCACCATATGCAGCTTCACTTGTGCAATGCGAATGAGCAATTTGACAGCAAGCGGAAATGGCGCTTAATTGTCGCCACAAGCCAGCCAATTTTTGCCTTATCATTACAAATTTTATTTTTGCTGTTTATTTAATTAAATTGCAATTGAAATTTTTTTTAAACTTTTAATTTTATTTTTTTTTTTTTTTTTTTGTAAATTTGTTTGATAATTGTCTGAGTAATTTTTATTGATATATCTATATGATGATGATGGGAGAGAAGAGAGGGAGAGAGAGAGAGATAGATGGACAAAGAAAGAGAGGAACCAGACAGATGTAGGGATACTGATAAATATACAAGGAGCGAGAATGAAAGAGATAGAACAAAATAAAGAGAGAGATAGAAAGAGTGCAAGTTAGCAAAGAGATACATAGAAGAAGAGATAGGAACGAGACAGATGTAGAGGAAAAGGAAGACAGATAGAGAATGCAAGAGAAAAGAAAAGGAAGAGAGAGAGAGAGAGAGAGAGAGAGAGAGAGAGAGAGAGAGAGAGAGAGAGAGAGATATATAGGGAGGGAGTGGGAGAGAATGAAAGAGATGTAAAAAAAGAAGGAAAGAAAACGAAAGAGGGAATGAAATATATAGAGCAATACTTAGGTATAAGAAAAGCAGAAAGAGAGTGAAGAAGATAGAAGAATAGCAAGAAAAAGGGAGTGCAAGAAAGAAAGAACGAAAGCTTAAGAGAGATATGCATATATGTAAATATAGTACATATACAGAAAGAGAGAGAGATAGAGAAAGGGACAGAGTGAGGGGAGGAAGGAGAGAGAGATAGAAGAATAGAAAACTACACCGAAAGAAACGAAATGGTGAGACCAACAGAGGGAGGGAGAGTGAGAGACAGTGAGAGAGAGAGAGAGAGAGAGAGAGAGACATATATAATGCGAAATGGAAAGATAGCATAAGAGAAATCACGAAAGCTCAAGAAAGACAGAATAAGAAACAAATCTCTGTACATATTAAGAGAAGGAAAAGATGGAGTAGGATTAAGAGATAGAGATATCGAAAGAATGACAGAAAGAGACAGACAGTTAGTTAGGGTATTTAGGAATTGCCATGAAATGTTGCGGCCTGCATTGCTGGACAACACGGACCGAAGCGCATCGCCGCCTCTGGGGGCGGCATATGCAAATTTCGTGTGTTTGTTTTCTACAGCGATTATATTCAATAATTGTGTGCATTTAGATAAGTTACAAGCCCCGGGCCGGAGCGGAGGGCGCACAGACAATGCAGCAGACGCAGCCCTGGCCAATTCAGGCGCCGGCCAAATGGACGCCAGTCACGCCATCGCACCCTCCAAGTGCCCAGGCCCGAATCCAAGAGCTCTGCTGGCTAGCTAGCCCCATGCCAGGCATCCAGACGTGTGTAGGTGTTGAAAGTAACTGCAGGCAAGTGCAGTTACTGGTGGAGGTGCAGGTGCAGGTGCAGGTGCACGTGCACCCTCGCCAGCAATCGGCAATCGTCGCAGTTGTCGAGGGCTCAGAAATGTGTCGGAAGTCTTTAGTAAAAGTTAAATAGAAAGCATATAGAAGATTTATATGCTACTCCCCCGTTATATTTATGCAAATTTCAGCACTGCTTTGCCGCCGTCCATTGCTCCAGCATGGAGTTTCGCATAACTGGCACAAGTCTTCCAGATTTATTAATCTCCACAGCCAGTCGCAGTAACCAGCTTAATAAAGTGTGCCACAATCAATTGTCTGTATATAAAACACGTATTTCATTTTCATTTTTGTATACAATTAATTTATTAGAGCTTTGACTGTGCTACACCGACTTGATAAATCAATCTAATTAAATATCTTTTAAATACATGCACGAGCATTATGCATAAGTTGCTTTGACAAATTAAGCTGAAGAGCTCAAGGCTAACCCGCACTAATACTAAAAGATCTTTCATTTTCAGCTTGCCATTTGCTATTTATTTTTTTATATATATTTTATTTGTTTGTCATCAAACAAGAATCGTAAACTTTCTAATCCAATATTCAATCATTCTTTTCTATCTTGTTTAGCTGACATTTCGATGCAACTCCGTAGAATTCTTTATAATGGAAGAGCCAAGCACTTTCAGTGTTCAAGTTGCGAAATTTATTCAAATTGATCAAAAATTAATGTAGTCAGATTTGATATGCATGCATATATATAGCTATAGCTAGTTCAGTAAAGAAGATCAACAGCAATTGATCTGAAATGGAATTTGATGATCCCATCGAGCTCTCTGCACATACGATTGCATTGTTCAATGAGCATATAGACAAAGTTAGCATTCATGTACTTATATACAAGATATATAATGTACGATGATTTCATGATTATCCACAATCTAAAGCGACATATATTCTATATTAGACATCTGCATGAATGCATCCAAAAGGACAATTGAATCATTCATTCTGAAAATGAGTACACTCTTTTACGGTACAGTAGTCGATAGGGTTCAGTAAAAGTTGTACAGTATTGTATATTGATAGTTGTAGATAAATGCATTCTTGAAGACCTCCAATCTATATAGAAGCATTTCCAGTAGAAGTCACTATTAAATCAGTTATCTAAATATCAGATAAATAAAAATTGGTCAGACTTTGAAACTCAATCTATTATAAATTCAGTTTATTGAGAATCTTCACGCTCTTTAGGAACTCTAGTTCTCTAGTATCTAGACCTCAAGGCTTGGAATACACAAATATTTTCTCATAATACAAAACTCTTTTATATTTAAAGTGTATAAATAAATTTAAAAATTATGTTTATTATCAGAGAAAATATATGGTTCCGAAGTCTTGGAAGATCCGTAATATTTGTATTGAAAAATTCATATAAATTAATAAAATAACTTTTTTATTATATATAATGAAAAAGACTTGACTTATCCTTAATATTTGTAATGAAAACTTCCTAGGCTAAAATACAAATCTAAATATTTTCAACAGAGTTCAACAGATTTACACACGAAGGCGAATACATATTTTAACGCTTGCACAATTTATGCACATTTATTGTATATTATTTATTAATTTATAAATAAAAATTTTTACCTAAAAAAAGTATATTATACAATATATCTTCACATATAAAATAGGCTAAAATGTCTTATAAGAAGAAATTGTTTGCTACAAGGAAATTAAGCGCCAATAAAAGATATTCAGAGATTATTTCTTCATTATGGCTAAATGTTCTTACAGCCAACATTCTCTTCTTAAAGACTCCTCAACCTATTTTTCTTTCTATATTATGATCATGACATATTCGAATTTCTCGTCTTAATCCTCAATGCCACCAAAATATGCTTAAATTCTTAAACGCTAGATTAAGCTGTCACCCAAAGGCAGCAGAAAGCGCTTTAAAAAATATAGAAAAAGAAAATATTTAAACGTGTTTAAAAACTGAATTAACACCAAATGTATTCCATCTGTAAAAATACAAATTTAAATTACAGTAAACTAATCCATCCATGCTGCAGGAAACCTAATAAATACTTATTTCGGAAATGCAATCTTCGCTCCTGTGGAAACTGTTCATTTTCCTGTTTGACACTTAATCCTTGCGCCTTGCAAACGAAAATGAAAACATTTGTTGCCATTTTCTATCGCAGCCCTGAAATCTGGCCAATTTGTCGACGGGCCAAGAGATAAGAATGTGGCAGGAAAAAAAAAAATTGAAAATAATAAATAAAACGCACGAACAAATTATGAAAGCAATCAACGGGACGAAGCGGCAATGGGGATTTCGCTGGCATTAGAGTTGGGCTCGGAGCTTAGCTCTTATCAGCGATGTGAATTTGAGCGGCGCGCCGCTGCAAAAAGGACAACTCAACTGAACTGAACTGGGCGCAGCGCGATGGAATGGATGAATTTGTCACATTATGGGCATTAACGGAGCGGGCATATGTGAAGGAGCTGATAAGATCCAATGGCGATGCCCAGGCCGAGGCTCGGGCTCAGGCTCTAACCCAGGCCAATGCAGCAGAAAATCTGGCCGAGGGACGGGCGGGTGGCTTCTGTTGGCAGTGGTGGTGGTTCTGTCTTCTAATGCAATTTTCAAATATTGTTGTTGTCAGTGTAATTGCCAGGATATTAATAGGGGTTGTGCTGCGTCCTCAACGGATTACGCCGGGCATTATGAGCAAATTAAGTGTGAAGTGGCATTTGGGATTTATACGGACAAAGGCAGAGACAGAGACAGAGACAGAGACAGAGGCAGAGACAGGGAGACGGAGAGGGAGACGCGGGTGCAAAGTCGAAGGATGCCAAAGGATCGCTGCTCTTAAGCGCTTTAACGACTGCAAAGCCAGACACAAACAAACAATAGGCGTGGCACTCGTCACACTCGCCAACAAAAGGTGTCACATGTCAAGCAGAAGCGACTCCCGAGGCCAGCTACCTATGCATGGCTATCCAGGGACACGTCCAAGGACCCGTCCAGCTTCGTGTGTTTGTTTCCGTTGAGCTCGAAAAACAAACTTACACAACAAATGCGTCGCCTTATTGGCCTAGGCGGCCGCGCACATTTAACCCCAAAGGGGCGGGGGCAGTCGGGCATCACTCGGCGGCTTATCATTTACACTTAACGGCTAAGCGTGGGCAGGAACAGGCGTCGCTGGGGCAGGAGTAGCGGAAGCGACGACGGCACGTGCCCGGCTGCCGCATCTAGCGATTGAGAAGCTCGTCGGGGGTGTGGGCGGCGCATGCATTGAAGTATTATTAACCGCAAAATGCTCATAAAGGATCAATTTGTGCGCACACGTGCCGAGGATAATGCCTTGGGCCACTGCCTGTGGGCGGGGGCGTGGCGCAGTGCCATCATTGCGACAAAGCGTGAAGTGCACATAAATCAAAACAGCGGCTGCCAAATGGACACAGCTCGACGACAGTCCATGTCCTGCAGCAGCAGCAGGAGGAGCAGGAGGAGCAGGAGGATGAGGAGGAGGGAAAACATTAAAGCTACTTGACTTCCGACTGAACAGGATTCTGAGCAACTAATAGTTTCACTTCGCTCTTCTCTTCTGATAGAGTCTGTAGATTGATATTTCCAATTGTTCCATTTGCTCTGCTGTCTCACAGTTTCGCTCTGTTCCTGCTTGCCTTAGTCTTCTTTACAAATTACGATTTCATTTTCTCATTGCTTCACTTTCTCAATATTACGATCCCTCAGTAATTTATTTCATTTCAAATTGCTTTACTCTTCTATTGTCTTGCTGTTCCCCTTGATCCCATTGTTCCCCTAGATCTCTGATCTCTTGTCCTTGCTCTTGCTGAACGAATAAATGAAGTGTTTCAATTCCATGTGTTCCACTCTTTAGATTTTTTCAAACTTCTTTTGTCATATTCCAGCTGAGCATCAGTATTTGAGAGTTTGGCCATGCTTTGAGCTTAGAGTTCCATTCCATTGTATCTGTTGTGTAATTGTCTTATTGGTTTCTTGTTCTGTTCTGTTCTGCTCTCACTCTTAATTGTAAATGTATCTGTTTACAGTCTAGATGTTCCATTTCTCATTCTTCTTTGCTACTCTATTTCCCTACTTCCAATAGTACTAATGCTTCTATTTCCCACTGTTCCCCTGCAGCAGCTTTCCCATTATGCACTATCTTTCTATTTATAAATGTCAGTGCTTTACAGCCTTACCGCTCCACTTTCCCATTCGTTTCATACTCTTACTCTTCCCTTGCTTCCATTTTCTTGCCTATTCTCAGCGTTTCACTTCCGAGTTCTTCGTTAAGAGTACACTGCTACCTTGCTTCAGTTTCTAAATGATATTGTTTCAGTTCCAGTTGATACCTCAGTCTCACCATCTTGTATACTGTTCCATTTCTCAACTGTCTGAAACTGAGCTTCCACTGTTCCATTGCAGTCCCTTTGGCCACCCATGGCGACACTTGCTCGGCTCGTATGTCATCTCATCTCTTGCGCTCCGTTTTGGGCACATTTCGTTCCAATACCACTCGTCATCGACTGTTAAAACACAATTAATTAGACAAGTCTTGGCCAGGCCGTGGCCAGATCAGGCCCAGCTCCAGCCCTGGCCATCCGTCAACCGAGCTGCAGCGGGTGGGCGGGTGCTGTCCACCAATCTCCCAGCAGGCTGCGACCCACAAATCGTTGGCAATTTAGCTGAAATCGCGCCTCTTGGCTAAATTGCCTTTAAATTGGCAGTTGGCGCAGCGCATCATAAATCCAAGCGGCACCAGCGCCAAGTGCGGCTCCAACAGCTCCAAGCTGCAAGCTCCAGCGCCCAGTTGGCATACATACATTCATATATCCATTTCCATTTATGAAGTAGCGGAAGTATCGCTTGCCCAGCTTGGATCTGGCATTGCATCCATTTCCCACATCCATCCATTGGTCCGCTGCCCTGCCGCTGCTGCCGCCGCTGCTGCTGCTGGCCGTGGGGCATCGTTGGCGGTCAGCGGCGGCGGTCGCAAATTATCAACAAATTAGACTTTTCGTCGAAGTCGAAGTTGGATTCGGAGTTGCAGTTGGATATGGAGACGGAGACGGAATCATCATATCATTTGTTTGCATGTCTCGTTGTCATTTCGCTTGATTTTGGCGGCGTCTCCTTTGGCCTGTCATTTCTCAACTCTCTCTCTCTCTCTCTCTCTCTCTCTCTCTTTCACTCAACTCCCCCTCTCTCTCTCTCTGTCTCGCGGTCGTTTTATAGCTGCCGCATCGCCGTCGCCGTCGCCGCCGCTGGTAAAGTGATTTCTTCAACGCTTTGTTAGCGCACAGGATTGATGCAGCTGTCATTAGGCGTTTTCGGCTTAAACGGATCCCAGCCAAGTTGACCCGAGCTCTGTTGCTGCTCTGTCAGCGTTGCTTGTCCGTTTGCTAAATGCGTTTTTAACGTGCTTTTAATTGTCAGTTCGTTGAGTCTCCACTTAAGCCCCAGCCCCCCACACACAGCCAGCCGTTCTGCTGCTGCTGCTGCTGCTGCTGCTGCTGTTGCTGCTGGCTGCCTGGCTGAGCTGCTTGAGCGCAAATTAAATCAAATTGAAACTAATTAACATAAATAAATTTACACAAAATCTAATTGCAATATGGCTCGTTACAGGCTTTCACACTTTACGCTTCAGTGGGCGCCAACGTCGCTGACTCGCTTACTCCGTTACTCCTGCCCTCTGGGACTCACCCCAGCCCGCCTCCTGCTCCAAGCCGAGCCTGACATTTACAAGCGACAACTGTCAAATTGGACAAGTTGCATTTGCAAATAAATAGACGAGCATTCGTTCAATCGGAAACGGAACTGACGGGCCACAGACGCGGCACAGGAGTCGGCTTCCATTAGATGGGCGTGGGAGCAGGAGCACGAGTGGGAGAAGGAGTGGGAGTGGGAGTGGTAGTGGGAAGGGTGTTGCCTGTGCTTCGACGCCTCTGCTTCAAGTTTTAGGCGCAATACAATTAATTGGATTTGATGCTGTTGGCCACGCCACGAAACCCCTTGGCCACTCAGTTTCCATTTAAACTGTTCCCTGGCCATGCGGCGTATACGCAATGCAATGAACTTGGCCACACACACTCTCTCTCTCTATCTCTCGCTTCACAGTTGTTTGTGTTGTAACAAGCTCTGTTATTTACTGCTTTATTTGCGCTCTTGTCAAAGCTATCAACACAGTCAGCGCGTCAGACAAGCCAGGCCAGGCCAGGCCAGGCGAGGCTAGGACAGGCTAGGACAGGCAATCCATGTCCATGTTCATGTCCGTGTCCGTGGCCGTGTCCGTGTCTGGCACCACATCCTGGTGGTGGATTTTATTTACTTCAGTCACAGCCTGAGCTTTAGCAATGGCTGTGGCTGTCGCTGTCGCCGTCGCCGTCGCCGTCGCTGTGGCTTTGGGTTCGAGCTGGGCCTCTGCGATTGTCGCTCCGTCTGTCTGCTCGTTGAGTTTATTTGCAGAATGATTTTTCAATAATTTATGTATGACGTTGTCGACGCACTGCCACGGCTACAGCCACTTGATTTAATGTGTGGGGTGTTACTTTCAACACCCTCCAATCATAATAATAATAACAGCAGAAGCAGTAGCAATAGCAGCACCACCAACAACACCACCACCATCGACAACAACAACAACAACAACAACAACAACAACATGAATCAATAGTGTTTTTGGTGTGACAATGCAATTATAAATGGTGACAAAATAATTTCCGCTGCGTGATTTTTATGACAGTTGTGCGGCGCATTCTGCTCGACTACATTCGGATCAGAGGCACAAATTAAATAAGTATTAAGTAGTTTATCAGCCAGCCCCAGTACCATTAGCAACTCTCCAGCTCTACAGCTCTCGGTTATCCTTTTGCCTTTGCTAATTTCAAATGCCAATTTAATGAGCATAATTGGATAGAAATGCCATAAAAGAAAGCGAAACATGAGCAGAATTGGCACGTAGCAGAGCCTCACATCAAATATAAATATATACATATATATATATATATATATATACATATATATAATTTGTGTTCATCCTGATATCCGGCCTCTTTGGCTATGTGGGTGCTGTGGGGACCCAGCGCAAGGCGCCGCCAAATGAAATCATATTTCCCTTAAAGGGTATCCCTCTCCGTGTGCTCCACTTTTATATGTATGTATACCTATACCTGTACACATATATATACATACATACGCATGTACATATGTATACCCAACCGAGTGCCTATCAACGCTTCAGCCCATTGCCCGTCTCGAGATCATCGCGAATTCATAAAAGCATGTCATTTTGTGCACGCAATCGCGTTGCGTTATAATTGGAAATTGGAAATGGCTGAGAGAGAGAGCGAGAGAGAGGGAGAGGGGGGGGGGAGAGGGTAAAATAAAAAATATGCAGTATATAAAATGAAATAGCAACAGACGCGCACCTTTTGCGGAATTGACTGGAGCTGGTCTTGGGATTTGGTTTGAGTTTCCATTTGGGTTTGGGCTCCGATTTGCCTCTGCCTTTGCCTTTGCCTTTGCCTTTGCCTTTTGCCAGTGCCAAAGCCACTTGGATTTCGCTCACTTTGTAAAACATTTGCAATTGCAAAGCGTTAAAAGGGAGAATGAGCAGGGCTTAAAATATGAAGTAAATAAATTGATATTATACATTAAGAAAATACAAAATGTAAAATTAACTGAACGAAATGTATGTAATATGACAGAATTGGCAACTGTACGAATACTTTTGTAATGCAGTATTCGAATAAGGCCTAAAACTTAAATAAGATACATATGTTAAGACTTATTTGTTATTGAAACTTGTAACCTGTGCTTAAACCCATAATTAATTTTTAATTTTAACTGGAATAGATGTTTTGGAGTGAAAAATATAAATAAATAAGATAATAATTATACTAAAAATTATAATAATAATAATAATAATAATAATTATAATAATAATAATAAAATAAAACTTATAAAAATAGTAAAAAAAATATTAATTCTATTTAAATGGGCTTTAATTACTTCTTACTATTTATTGTTTTTAATAAAATTAATTTTATCAATAATAATAAATTTACTTGCTAATAAGAAGTGCAAAAAAATATGTATATGTATATATTTTTCAATTTTATTTATTTATTTATTTGACTGCAATCAATTGTTTTAGAGTAAACCTAGATGTTCTAAAACTTGTCTCAAGGTCTAGTAAAAATGTCATTTAAAAATGTAGAAAATCTATGATAATTGTAATTTTTTCTCCTGTCTTGTACAAATCCTAGTTTTTTTTTTTTTTTAGCCATATTCTAATTTTTCAATAAATACCTAATAATTGTTTCCAATGCAAAGAGTTACTGTGGCATGAAGATATTATTGGTGGGGTATAGTAGTATCTAGGTACATACTTTATAGCAAATGATACTTAAAGTGAACCAAAAATGTTGAATAGTAATAAGAATATATGTATATGTAAAAAATTCGATGTATAGATAATTTTTTATGTTTTGTTATCAATTTTTATGTAAAACTAAGTAAGTAAGTTCATAAATAAAATTTTTTTAAATATTAAAAAAATATGTTAGTGCTAAGCATTATGTCTTAAGCAATTTAAAGAAAGCTGTTGATGCTTTACTGAATTCATTCAGGAATTACACTGCAGCATTCTTAAAGTTGAGTTATAGTATATAATATAGCATATTAGAATTTATAATCTTGATCAGAAAAATGAGTGATTGTAAAAAGATTCAAACGAATTCGATAGGATATCAATCATTAGATAAACAATTACCAAAGAATAATTGAACGAATTTAATGAATTGCGAAGAAGAATTGGTTAATCTATTTACCATATTCATTGTATGCAGAGTTATGCCTATGTTAACCAATAAACTGAATTATTCTATTTGATTGATAGTTAACAAGTCTTCGTAGAGTTTCAATTGAAATGAGAAGACTGTTTTTAGCAAACTGAGCTGATTTAGCAGATAGACCTATAAATTTTATTTTCGCAAATTATGAAATAAAATTCGTTCATCTTACGAAATACACGAAGAAGGCTATATGAAGAGTAGCTCTATAAGGAGTTTCGTGAAGGGAGTTTGATTTATGAAATGATATTATAGTCAGATTCTGAATGCTCAGTTGCACTCTTGCCTTACCCAAACCACACATTTTTTCTAATTGGAATTGAACTCCGATGATTCCGTCATCAATTTACTCTATTCTCTTTGGATATTACCCTTATACCCCCTCTCCAATTCAAACATTGTCAACTCTGTAAGAACTTGAATATAGTTTTCAGGCCGTCGTTTGCTTAATTTAAGTTGGTTTATATAACAATAATAATATTAAAAGGAAAAAGGAAAAAGGAAAAAATGAGCTGTGCTTCTTTATGTGGCGGAATAAGGTGACAAGTCCAATGCGGACCTCGTCAGCTAGTTGGCACCGGGCCACAGTGCCACATCCTTTGTGCCACTCAATTGTCAACGAGCCTGGGTCGGGGCATTGTCATAATCAAAGTGATTTCTCCCGACCTCCCCATTTGTGGAGAAATGTTGACAGCTGTTGGGGTTTCACCTTTCTTTTTTCCATTTTCCATTTTCCGTTTTTATATATACTTTTCTCTCTCACTCTCTATGTTTTATTGTGTGTGCCGTGTTCCTCTATTCAATTTGAATGAAAACCTGCAACATTTGCACCTGACCACAATGGAACCGTCCGGCACTGGCATTGTTGATGCAGCCGCTACAACTTCATTACAAGCCAACATCGTTGTTCTCTCTCTCTCTCCCTCTCTCTCTCGCTCTTTCGCTTCCTCACTAGCTCACACCTCATCTCTGGCACGTCCGCCTCCACTTAAAGCGTTAAATCCACCCCATAATCCCCAACCCTCAATTGCGCCAGCCCTCGAGGGTCGCTCTATTGTCGTTGGGGGGGTCAAGCCGCTGCCACTAAGTGAGTTGGCTTTTTATTGGCAACCGACATATGGACAACCCCCGGCAGGACCATTGAACGAGGAGGATTTTAATTTACCCTAATGCGTCTATAATTCAAGCCATTAGTGCAATCGCATTAGAAACACTCAGCAACCCTTTGCATGTGGGCATTGGCCAACCAACAGCAAGGACGAAACTTAGTGGCTCTACTACGAATTACAAATACTCTATATTATGGACTTCTCCGATTTTTCTTTAGCTTTGAATAGGTTCAACTTTTGTTCAGCTGAATTCGTGATTTCTAAAGAAATAAATAATAACTTTCCTAAGTCTATCAATCTGATTGCGATTTCTTTTTTCAGCTAGTCGATAATCGTGATACACTTGAATCTTTGATTTTTCACCCAAAGATAATACTACATATATTCCTCTAGGAACTTTTTGCAGGACCTATGAAAAGTTGATAGCTCCAATTGAGCGAGATATTCACAATTGATGTATGAGCTCTGCTTGATGACCAATGTTTAGCAAAATTTTTTTATGCATTTCATGACAATACTTTCAAGAAGATTTGCTAATATGTTACAGAGCCCATTTCTATAATATTTTGTGAAGAATATAACACAGTTCAATATAAAAGAGCTAATATGAATCTAATTCGATTAATATCGAAAATATTCAACATCAAAAGTGAACAGGAAGGTTGCTCTATTCTGATGTTGAGCAGGATAGGGATGCATAGACATGCATGGAGTATGTAGAATATATTAGTGGATCAATGTAATTCCAGTTACAATACAATCAGACAAACAAAGGGAATTGGGATATTAAAGTTAAAAATATATAATACAGTGGAATCCGCTTATAACGACGCTCAAGGGAACGTCGTTATACCCGGAAGACGCAATTTACAGCACAATAACCGAACTGTATTATTATTAATAATAGTAATAAATAATATTAATAATAATAATATTGTAATAATAATAACAACAGTTTGCCCATATCTATTAGATTTTGTAAAAATTTTTGATGGATCAGCTGACAAATCAATATAAGCTGCAATCTTTGTTGTTTACTCCAAAGATAATACCATATATCTTCCTATGGCATTTTTTTTTCTCAAAGAATATAAATTTGGGTGTATACAAATTAAAATTAGCTAACTCTGTGTATAAATATTTATATTTTAATTACAAATTTGATCATCAGATCAATTATAATCCATCTACTCTACAGCCGATCAATTTATATTACTACACAAATTGAAGTCTTGAGCACTTCTTGATCTACAAGTGAGTATAGGGCAGTCACTCGCACCCGTCTTCAGTTGCTGCTCTCTTTCTACTCTCCATTAGACGTTTAACTTGCTATAAACTACGAGCAGTGTCCGGAATAAATTTAATAACTCAATGATATATACTAAAGCCTGTATGATCCAAGCATCGATCATCCATCAAGTTTAGGCTTAACGAGACCAAGCCTCAAGAGACCGTATTGAACACATTTTCGCCAAGTTAAGTTTATAAACTGAATAGGACTTAACGTTCACATAAACTAAATATATAGACTACATAACTAGGCTACTTGAGCTGAGCTGCCTGCTCAAGCGACTATGCCCAATTCTCTACTGCACTCTACTCTATCGACGGCAAAGTTAACTGTCGGCAGCGTGGCCGAGACACCTGTATCAAAATATTATTTCATATGCCGACACTCGCACGTAATTAGGACTTGCCGCAATCCGTGGACGCTCGATAGCAGAACAATGTGGAAGGCGGAATGGGGATGGGGGTTGAGTGGCCGAGGGGTTGAGTACTGCCTGGCTGATTGGTCGACCAATTTAACTTTCGAGCTGGCTGTCAGCTAGAAAAACCGTCAATAGGGCGACTAATTAAAAATCAATCGCTGGCCCCTTTTAATTGGGCCGCATTCGGTTCGCTATTATAGCCACGGCGACGGGCAGGCCTCAGCCCTCCATCCTCCATCCTCCGGCTGGCACGTGTCCTGCGCAAATATAGCCGCACGCTTTCAGTAGGAGGAAAAAATAAAAATGCGACAGCAAAAGCAAACTAAGTAAAGCGATAGCAAATCGTTTGATTTTTTATGCGTTTATGTTTCATATTTATTTATGGCTTGTCCAACAAATTACGCGCTTCAGTTGCACAAAAAGGCGGCCAACACGTGCCGCCCCCGCTCCTGCGCGCCTCATAGATTGACATTTTTAAAACTGAATGAGTCTGCAGTGAGCGGAAAATGGATTTCTAATATTTGCCCTACAAAACATATTACATAAAGTAAAAAAAAATAAAAAATAAAACGATTTTTATATAGACTATATATATACCGAATATCAAGCGAAAACTAACTGTAAAGATGAGCCTTAAATATGCTAACAGCAAGAACTTTTCCCGCAGGACGTCCGGGCTTAAAAGTTGAGAAAAATGAAACTTTTATGAGCTGAGCGTCTTAGCTTGCCCAGAATTTTGTACATCTACATAAGACCGCGCTGCTCCTCCGATCCAGCTTCAGCTGCAGGGCAATTTACTTTTCGATTAAACGCTTGAATAGCGCTCTCAAACAAAATGGCGCGCATAAATGGGGGCCGTCCGGTCGACACTCCAGCATCAAATGCAGTTTCATCTTCCATCTTCCATCTTCCATCTTCCTTCTCTCTAGTCTAGTCTAGTCCTTGGACTACGCCTGCTTGCGTCGCTTGGGCGCTCCGATGGCGGGCAGGCCGCTATCGAATTCGGATATGGTGAGGGCGCGCGACTTATTGAGGCTCTTCATGAAGCTGCTTTTGCCACTACCCTCCGGCAGATGGCGCTGCGGCCCGCCCAGGTTCTTGCGATCACTAAATGCCTGCTGCTGCGTCTGTCTCACCTCTCCGCTGACCGTTGTCGTGTAGAGACGCCGTTTGGCTCGCTTCGCCTGCTGCACCTTCTCAGGATCGCTGTGAATAAAAAGACATATCAATACAAGCTCACGGAGCCAATGCAATTAAATGTGACAAATACCGTTCCGTGTAGGTCAGTCGATTGGTGGGCGGAGCCGCCTTGGGGGCGGCATGCTGGCTTGCAAATTTGCTGGGCGCCTCTTTGAGTGCGAAGCTCTTGGCAAAGTGGCCCATGTGTGCGACGCGCACGTTGAAGATGGGCTTCAGCTCCTTGGGAAATGTCGAATAGAACTTCATCCAGGAGACGAAGGCTGCAACGAAACATTGTGGTTCAATTCAAGTTGTTGGCTTTAGTCGTAGCATGTTAATGCTTTCAAAATTAATTGATGTGTTGGCTTAAGTGCCTGCCCCTGAGCGAGTGTGAGTGAATGAATGAGTGTATGAGTGTGTGAGTGTGAGTGTGTGTGTGTGGCATTCATTACAAAATAAATTTGTTAAAATGACAAATGAGCAATGTCAGCAAAGGATTTCTCGCTGCCAAATCCCGCCGCACAACACACTCGACGTCGACGTCGTCGTCTCTTTGTGCGGTTGGCTCTGTTGTGGGCATGTCCTTGCTAATTACGCAGCACTTATGCCAGGCAATGCCAAATTATACAACAATGATATCAAATTACCACAACGTGCATAGCGCACAGCAGCCACAATTGTCCTCGAGTGTGATAAGCATCGCACACATCGCCAGAGAGGAGAGCTATGTAAATGCGATGTGAAATTGTAAAATGAAAAATGCGTTGGAAGTGAACAAAAACAAAAAGCACCAACGGAACTGAACTGAACTGAACTTAACAATAAAAATACAAATAAAAAAAGGAGACATCTGTCTGCGCTGGTTGACATCTCTGAGCCGTCAGCAGCGGTGAGGGTCACCTTCACTGAGAGATCTAATCACATCGCATACGCATCGAATACCTAAACCAAATGAAACAATTACCCAGCCACAGATCCAATTTACAATATTTCCAGCAGAAGAAAGGAAACGAAAGGAACCAGTTCTCATACTTTGACTTATCTGCATATATCCTTGCGATCAGCTCATATTAAGCAAGGTGTGAAGAGCTTAAAAAAAATTTAAATAACTTTAAAAGTATATTCGTGCAGCTTGAAACTGAACTTGGTGAATTAATTTCGAGCTGGAGCTGAGATATACGTAACTCTTGATGAATTACTGATTCTTGATATTTGCAACTTTGAACTAGTTTAGATTTAAAAGATTTATGGTTTGAGCACAATCTAATATAATATTTTATATATCCGGCACTGAATCTAAACATTGAAATATTCTTTGGAACTAGTTCACAAATTGTTTCCATAACAAAATCTCAGAACTAAACTCATCTTCTCTATGAATTCACGGATGAAAGATATTTGGATTTGGATTGACGAATCAATTGTAATACTCCTTATTTAGAGCTGAAGTACTTTGAAGGATTTAGACAATATTATATGTACCACATATACATAAGTATAATATTAAATTATTTGATACTATATATAAAACTCTAGTTTCGAATTACAATTAAAAAATTGAATTCTGTTTGGAACTAGTTCATTAATATATTTATTGAGGTAAAAGCTGATCAACTTGCGAAACAGAACAGAAGAAGAAGAAGGGACATATGATTCGATAAGCAAACTTTGAATTAGCATTGAAATTTTGTAATAGTTTGTAGAGAAAACATTTTTTAGCTTTGAATACCAAGAATAAGAATAAATATAAGATTATGTTTGATTATGTATTATGAAATTTGCAATTTTCAAGAATTATATTCAAGAGGCTTTAACATTATCAATTGAAATGAAAATTCCAACCGGATTTTGAACCACTTGCGAACCAGTTCACATTCATTTACTTAAACCATCAAAAGGACTACTCATCAAATTGGGATCGTTAACCGCACAACAAAGCAGACAAACAAGAGAAAGAGTGAGAAGAAGCAAATGAGAGACTAAGGATAAAGAGCATCAATGGAGACAAAGACGCTGCTCTGCCCTGACAATTAACTCGGAACAGCAGCCATTCCAGCTCGCTCGTTCGCCCGTCAGCCCGTTCACTCTTCCGTTCCGTTCCGTTCGTTTGTTTGGGAACTGGTTGGCTTCTTTGTAAGCAAGTCCCCGGGCTGCATGGGAGTCAGTCTCAAAGTCAAGCCCTTGTCTTTGGGGCTGCTTAATTGCCGAATACGCGCCGGCAATCAAGTGGCAGACATTAGGCACACAAAAAGTATGACGAGCCCGGATGTTTGCCGACGTCTGCAAGCCGGAAGTTGCGAATAAAATAAATGTCATTCGAGCAGTGTCAATGGCAGGGTGCAAAGAGAACTCCATCTCCCATCTCCCATTCCCATTCACCTCCTCTAATCCCACGAACAAACCGCACAAAATGGCTTTTTATGAAGCTTCCTCCCCAGCTTTAAATCCATTCTGCCCTTGCGCCTCGGCCAGGCTGATTTCCATTGTTTTGCCAGCAACTATGTGTGTGGGGGGTTGGGGTTGGGGTTGGGGTTGCTGTTGCTGTTGGGGGTGTTGCTCGGCTAATGCGACCGCCGTTGGCTCAGCGTCAAATGCGAATGGATATTTTTTTGAAGCGCGCGTGCTTATGCGGTTTCAATGCTTCTTCTTCCCTTACTTGTGTAGGCGTGGCAAATTGTTGTGATTGTTTTTTCTTCCCTCTCCCAGATTGAGTCTTTCGGGTTTTTGGCTTAGGCTCAGTTTTCGGCTTTTTGGTTTTTGCGGCCTGCGGTTTTCCAGTTATTGTCCACTCCGACCCGTAAGTAGTTAATCATGTGGTACAGCATGAGCCGAGCTCACTTGGATGGGGGTGAGGAGGAGGAGGAGGATGAGGGTAAGGGTCAGTCAGTGCTGGATAGCCATAGGACAATGAATGTTAAGATTTTCCGCAGATTTTTCCAGCTTATGTATAAATATCACAATTGTAAATAATTATGTTCTTATGGGACTTATCGGACAAATTGATTTGAAAGGGATTTCATTTCACAAGCAAAGTGCAGATAGTAGTTATTAACAAGATATTAGATGAGATATATATAAATGATATATGTATATAAAATATATATATATGTATAACAACAAAGTAGTAACTACTCCAGACAGAGAGAGCTAATGTCAACCAGATTACCGCTCAGTTCTCATTCAATTTATTTTTTGTTTCGAAATATCCAAACTTTCTTCAAAGTTTTTCTAATCATTTGAATGAGATATTTTTAAAAATTTAATAATAGCACTCTTTAAATTAATTAAAATTACTAAAGCAACATTCAAAAATTGCTAGCGATAGCAGAGATCAACTTATATGAAAATAAAACGTAATATTGCCAGAGCTCATAAGTATTATATACCAGTAAGTGTTTCATACTAGTTAGTATTCTATACTAGTAAGTATACATAATCCATAAAACGGTCGGGCGCGATTACAGTTAAGTTTTTTCTAGTAAATCTCAAAAGTGAGTCCTTAGTAATTCAACTTGCAGATTTGGAGCTCTAGCTTTAGAATATATAATTTACTTCGATTGTCTACGCCCACTCAGAGACTTGTTAAGACATTTGAATACATTATGAATGTAGAGGAGCGGGAATATTAGTGGAAACTCATTGAGATTGGTGTCGAGCACTCTCCACTTATGTTCGCTTATATAACCAAATAGAATAATAATACAGATCACTTAGAAATTGGAACCAGAAACAATAATACAGTAATAATGGAGATAATTTAGAAATTATAATTGTAAATCACAATTTACTTTGTTCATTTAGCTATTTTGGATCACTCACTGTTTTATAAACCACAATTAAATTTCATTTATTTTTCAATTTTAATTTTGATTATCTAGCCATAGAACAGTAGAAGGTACAGCCTTGATAGATTATTCCTGGCCCAAAAGAGAGTAGATATATGTATCTACTATATATTTTTTTTTGGTCTCGTATTATCAACACGAGTATATATTCTAAATTTCTCTAATTTCCCTAGTAAATCTCTAGTATGTTCATATTTTACAATCCCAATAAGTAACGTCAGGAAAATCTTTCAGCTCTATAATACAAAGATACAAATGATTTTCAGTGATTTCTAATTTCATGTTCAAATATTACAATATTTAATAACATTACTAAAGAAAAATCGTTATGCTACAAGTTATCGTAATTAAGATATATCCAAGTTCAATATATTCTCATAAACACATTGGAATTGATAAAGTGTTCAATTTTCTGCCACTCAAATTCAATTAAAAGTATTCTAGACCGATTCTATGACTTTCTAAGACAGATATTTAATAGCTTAGATTTGACTAATATGCTAAGAGAATTTTGAAAGCACTTTACTTATATAAGACAATATAAGACAAGGTATAGGAAATTAATAAGCTACAAGGTTATCAAAACTAAGAGTACCAGCAAAGTCATGTTAATAATACATGCTATATTTAAACATGATTATTATTTATATTTAGAATATAGTAGATGATTGCACTATGATTCAATCTTGATTATTATAGAAACACAAGAATTATTATAGATGCCAAGGATTTCATTCATTTAACCTCTTGGAACACCTGCGTATTTATATGTCAATACAAAACACTCAAAAACAAATAAGAAAGCTCTAGTTTATAATGTTGTAGCTGATGCTCGATAATGTTTTTAGTCGATAACTTTTAAACGGGATTAGTTATCGATTTTCTAAAACAAACTTGATATGCGCGCGTAATACATGAATCTAACATACAAAGATTCCAGTCTCTAGTTCTTATATCTTATGACATCGACGCGTTCAAATATACGCACAGACAGACATACGTACATGGCTACATCGACTCAGCCCGTCACCCTGATCAAGAATATATATATAGTTTATGGGGTCTGCCACGCCTCCTTCTGCCTGTTACATACAATTAACAAAACCATTATGCCCTGATTTCCCATTTTCAATGGACTCGGGGTATAATTAAATTAAATATGTGATTCCTATGAATGGAAGTATTTAGACCAGTCGAACAGTAAAAGAATTCTATTTGAGAAATAGTTGTGGCTCGAGTGCTGTATAAATACGTACGTATATAACTATAATATATAAAATAAATTTCGTTCCACCTGTTTGCAGAGAATGAGTTCCTTTGCTGTGAATAGTTTTAATTACTTGCACAAGTTCTGTGCAGCCAAGTCCTGTCGCTTCACATAGATACATATACATATGTATGTATGTGTATATCTAGCGGATGTACAGATATGGCTGATGTAAACTCTAACTCTGTGCCTCAGACTCAGACTCAGACTTCGACTCAGACTCTGTGTCGCTCTCTTTGCTCTGTTGTGCTTCTAAATGCTTTTATCTGCTGCTTTGTACAGTTTTGTTCAAGCGTAATACTTTTTAATGGCTTTTTGATTGGACGCAGCTCAGCAACTGCAGCTCTCTCACAATCTCTCTCTCTCTCTCCCATTCTCTGTCTCTCTCTCTTTCTGCCTTACAGTCTAGCCAACATTCGTGCTCCTTTGGGCGAGTTGCTCTCAAGTTTTGCCAAGCGGCTTCCTGCCTTGACGCTTGACTCGACGCTTAAGTGCAATTTGAGTTGCCATTTTGGCTGCCAGTTTCTCTGCCTCCGCTTGTCCCTTTCCAATCAACAACGCCATCAGCATCATCATCGTCATCACCATCATCAGCATTATCATCGTAAGCTACTTCAACTTCTTTAGCATCTTTTACTTTGGCTTATTGTTTTGCATTCGTATATCTCGCCCAATTTCCGTTTCTTGTTGCTCTTCAGTTATTTTTGTTTCTAACTCCATGATTCATTTCTGCATCCCAATTGAGGGAGTCGGGTGGGGCAGGAGGCTGAAGTTCTTCTGATTTTTATGCTTCAATCAAAATCTAACCCACCCACCCTACAGTCATAATATGTCAACCCCTATACAGTAATTCGTCCCGTTTTTCCTTTCCTTTTTTTTTTATTTTTTTTTTTTATTTGGGGGCGCGTCGCGGCAGCCTTAGTAACATCTAATTAACTTTTTTCTTTACCGCGCTGCAATTACAATTTCAACAGGACATTAACAGGACAACGAGAAAAAAATAAAATAAAAAGATATCGAATAAGGCTAAAGCCGAATATGGAAATGCTCTGTCCCAGCGCATAGAGCAGCGAATGGCAGCGCAGTCGGAATGCCCTGAATGGGCCAGAGTATACGAGGCTAAAAAGGACAACGGATAACGGTGCGACGACAGGAACTGGTCACTGCACACACACACGCTCACAGGGAGAGGGAGAGAGAGAGAGAGAGGCGGTTGGGCGGGGCAGGGCTGGATTCGACACGCAATCGAAATTAACTTCAAATATGAAATAATTTTTAGCGTTTTTTACGCGCGTTGCCAGCGTACAAGTGGGCGGCTGGTCGCAGGGGCGTGGCGCGAACGTCCAACTTATAATTGGAAAACGCCAGCGGATAGCTGTGTGAATGCCTCTCTATCTCCCTGTCTCCCTCTCTCTGTATGTTTGTTTTCTCTTCATTTTTTTAGCCCTCTGAAGTGCGGCGAAATTTGTGTTGGGGGGAAAAAAAATGAAATCATAATTACAAAGTTAATATCCTTTGGTGAAAGGATTAAATTGCTAGTTGCATTTAAGTGGACGGGTGGGGGCGGGGGCTAGCCAGTTAATAGGGTGTGGCCGAGCCATGGCAACTGAGAGCTCCAACTTACCCTTGCAGGACTTGTCGTGCAGCTCGCGATCCTCCTCGAGCAGCGTCTGGAACTTGTGCTGCAAATTGGACGCCGCCTCCTGGACGTTGCGCGCCTCCGGGTCGCGCGGCAACAGAGCCTGCAAATAGCTGTACATGTCGCTCTGCTGGATACGAATGCGCTTGTTCTCCAAGTGCCGCACATACTGCACCTCGCTGGGTGCCAAGAACAGGACGGCACGTCCGCGACGTCCAGCACGCGCTGTGCGGCCCACGCGATGCACAAAGTCCGGCGTGGTCTGGGGCGGCGTGTACTGCACCACCAGCTTGATGTCGGGCACATCGATGCCGCGGCCAACGACGTCGGTGGCCAACAGGACGCAGCTGGGGCAGTCACGGAAGCCACGGAAGACGCCCTGACGCTCCGTTTGAGTCATGGAACCATTGAGTCTGGAAAGGAATAGAGCTGTAGACTTATGGAGATTCATTTAGAAGCACACAAACTGGATCTAGATTTACTTGAAGAAGCGAAGTCCCTGCAGCAAAGGCGTTTCGCCATCGTCCTCCAGATCCGACTGCTCCTGCTCGTCGTCTTCGTCGAGGACGCGACGAGTGAGCGCCTCGTTGAGCAGATCGTGATGGAAGTTTACCATTTCCGTGGTGCTCATGAAGACAATGGCTTTGAACTGCTTCGGGCTGGCGGCGAGCTCCTTGGCTAGCAGCGCCGAGATGGTGACCAGACGCAGTTTGGGCGGCACCACCACATAGCTGAGCTGCAGATTCTCTGGAATACTCAGCACACCCGTCACATCCTCCATGTACTCGCCCAGGCCGTCGGTCTGCTGCGCCTCAATGGTGTCCTTGTCGTAGCCGTTGGTACCCTTGAGCGCAGCATCGGCCGCCTCATCGCTGTTGTCGATGTAGAGCGGATTCTTGAGCGTGAGTCCGGCCAGCTGCTGCACCTGGGCAGTCAGTGTGGCGCTGAGCAACAGACGCTGCATGGGCTTTGGCGGGGGCTCCTGGGGTTCTTCGGCGCGATGTTTGTCGATGGCTTCCACGAGCTGCTTCACGTCACGCTCGTAGCCCAACTCCAGCAGACGATCCGCCTCGTCCAGCACGAGGAACTGTAACTTCGATAGCTTGAAAGAGGCGGTGTGCAGTAGGTGATCCACCAGGCGACCCGGGGTGCCCAGCAGCACATTTATGCCTTTGCGCAGACGCGCCTTCTCGCTCTTGCGATTCTCGCCGCCCAGCAGGACGCCGGGCACAATCCAAGTGTACGGCTTGACCAGCTTCTGGAACAGCTCGTACGTCTGCTGCCCCAGCTCACGCGTGGGCACAATGACCAGGGCCAGGACACCATCGGCGCGCTTGATGCGAGGCACCTGCGATTGCAGCCGCTCCACCAAAGGCAGCGCATAGGCCAGCGTCTTGCCGGAGCCCGTCTGCGAGCGCACCAGCACATCCTTGCCAGCCAGCACATGTGGAATGGTCTTTTGCTGCACTGTCGTCAGTTGGCTAATGCTCAGCAGATCCATTAGATTCTTCACTGCATGCGCGTGCAGACCCAGGCTCTCCACCTTGGTGCCCGCGAAAATGGTCTCCCGGACAGGCTTGACGGCGCGCTGGCCCAGCTCCTTGAGCGCTGCCACATCGCTCTGGTCGAAGAGGCCGATCTTCTTGGTGCGAAATTTGTTAGCCTGAACAGGCGTTGTCACTACTTCCTCCTCTGCAGGTTTGGGCTGCTCGGCGGCGCGCTTAAGCCTGCGCTCCTCGTCCATCTTCGCTTTGAACAGATCGCCCGCAGTTGGCTGCTTGTTGGGATTCTCCCTGCGCTGCTTTCCCTTCAGAGCTGTTTTCAGAACCTGCTTGTCTATGGCAGCTTCTTGCTTGTCATGGAAGACCGGTTTAGATAGACGCTTCTCCTTAGCGGATTTCTTCACCTTCTTCTCCATGGTACTGATATCTACAGGCGCTGTGTGCACATTTAATATTATGTCGCTGCCAGGTGGTTCAATCTTCTCTTTCGACTGCTCCCTGATGACATCTTCCTTGGGCTTGGCATCACTTGCTGCTGTGGTGCTGGCCTTGACTGCAGCTGGAGCTTGAGCTGTAGCTGTGGTTCTAGCTTTGACTTCAGCTGGAGCTGGAGCTACAGCTTTAGCTGTGGCTGTGGCTGTGGCTGGTTTGGTAATTGGTACACGACGTCGCACCACAACCGCCTTGATTTTAGGTTTCTCCGTATTGAATTGAAAGTCGAATCCATTAGAAGCGCCAGCACGTTTTTGCTTGTTCGGTGGCTTGTGCGCTGGCAACGCCTAGCAAAAACATTGAACTTAATGTCACAAGTCCTGAACTTGAATATATCAGCAGTCACTTACCTGTTTCACTTTTGGCATTGGCTTTGTGCTCACATTAAATGTTAGATTTTCATCCATTTTGATGCATTTGTGTGTTCAACAGAGTTTGTTAAAAGAAAAACGTGCGCGCTCTGTGCAACAGCTGATTGGCCAGCAGGCAAGCAGTTCAGGCAAGCAGTCGATTAACAGTGCTGCAAGACAAGTGTTGCCAAGTGGCAACGCCAACTTGTGCGCATTTTGAGAGTTGCCAGTGCAGCAAAATATGCAAAGTGCGCGCGCAATTCAAACGGTAAATAAAACAATTATTATATGGTTTCTTTAATGTATGTATATATATATATATATATATTATATCTTGGCAAATTTAATAACAATTTGACTATAGTAGATAATGCAGCTGCTAGCTGCTCATTATTTTTACAACAACATCTTTGACTACAAAAAAAAAAGAGACAAACAACAAATATTTAACATGTAAAGAAGGACTGCCTATGACAGCCGTCTGTGCCATGCATAAATATTTGTGTTGTATGTGTTTTTGTTTGTGTGTGTGTGTGTGTGGGTGTGTCTGTGCTTTGCTTCAAATGGTGGGTTATGTTTTCCTTTGGTTTAGCCCCAACTGCGAGTGCCGCAAATGTCAACAACAGTCCAGTTCATGATGGTGACCGCTGGCTCCTGTTCCGGTTCCGGCAACGGGTCTGGTTTGGGATCGATATTGGGATCGGGGTCGGGATCGGGTTGGGGCTGCGCATCTGCTTGGGACGATGTCGCTGTCATGGCTGCTGTAATTGACAGGCTACGCTCCCTTCCTACGTCCACGTCCACGTCCACGTCCACGTCCATCTGGAGAATGCATTTGTGGCTAGCTGCATACATTAACTATGCCGTCACGTAATATTCGCGCTGACGTTTCTGGCACTTCTCCCGGGCAATGTAGCACAGGGCGATTGTAATGAGTAGGGCGATGGTCACGCCCATGCCAATGCTGACCCACATTATTTCCTCGTTGATGCCCACATACGAACGCCCTGGGCAAGACAGAGACGGAAAGAGAGAGAGTGAGAAAGAGAGAGAGAGAGAGAGAGAGAGAGAGCGAGAGGGATTTATTGATAAGCATTCCGTAATTGAATTAAATGTTGCTGCAGGCAACGGATTAATTACAATTCATCGAGCATGCACGGTGCGCATTTCAATTGAATGCATTTTAAATGCAATTTATTGCCAATTCCGGCTAGAGCCCTCCGCCGTATACGTACCGTTATAATAGTGATTGGAGTAGCCGGCTTTGCCAGCCACGCGTCCCGCTGGCATTTTGCTTTTAAGTTCGTCTGCTGGTTGCCAAAAATAATAAAATAAAAAACAAAAAGCCAACCGGAAAAAAAAAAAAACAAACTTATCCGCGAGCGTAATAAATTGTGAGCAGCGTGGTAAATCCCGCTCTGTTTTTATTTTCCACTTGGCAGCTGCGCCAGCAAACTTTTCGGTCACTTCTCTAATTACAATTTATATCCAACTGCAGTGCGGCCTCGGATGAAAATTGTTTTTCCTTTTCGCTTGCAGCTGAAAAGAGCAGAGAAACATTACATACATATATCAAATAAGTAATTACATATTCATCGAAAGCAATTTCAATTTCAATTTCAATTCAAATTTTGAATTCAAATCGAAAACGCCTCACAACGCACAGCCTGCAGCACTGCGAACTACTTCACGTTTACCAACACTAAACGAACGAACAAACAGCTGTTCGCATGTGTTACCAGCTTTATATTGATTGCAACTGCTATTTGTTTTCTTTGTCATTTGCTGTGCGTGCTGCTCTGTGTGTGTGTATTTTATTTTATTTTTTTATTTCCTATTAGTCCGTTGCGCAAATGGAAGCGCCTAATGAGAGCTTGGCCGACATCTTGCCGCTGGCTGAGGCGCAGTGCCCAGCGGCAGCGGACGCTGCAGAGAAAGCAGCAGCCGCAACAGATGCGGCCTCCGCCGACCAACAGCTGAGCTCATTTACCGCTAAACAAATGTGCCCCTGCGGCTGTCGTAAGTATTTTTAGCAGCATTTTTGAATACAATGCAATCAAAGAGGGGAAGCTGCGCGCTCTGCTGATGTGGCTCTGGCGCTGCAGTCTAGCTTCATTCTTGAGCGCCACAGTGTTTATTCAGTACGACGATTCCGTGACACGTTCGTGAAATTTGATAAAAGATAACAACAGGGAATTCACCTAGTGTAGGCTGAGTGTTTGCTTAAACAGCGTTATCAGCGGCGTAGTTGCCAACCTAAATTACAGTATAACCTGCCTAGCTTGAACACACAAAATGTCCCTGTCCATATTTTAAATTATAAAATAAATTAAATAATAATACTAATAATGATAGTTTTATTTTATTTTTTCAATTAATGAATAAAAATTAATTTAATTATTTATTTTTAATAACTAGGCTAAACGTTTTTGACTTATTCGAGTACAGTGTAAAAAAAAAAAAAAAAAAAAAAAAAAAAACAATTTCTTTTTGTTTAATAATGTTTGTAGGGTTTGCGTGAACCTCGTAATTAATTCCAATTACAATTGGAGTACAGTATAACCTGCCTAGTTTGGACACATAAAATTAACGCGCTAATGCAAATATTTTCAATTCCTTAAAAAATTGTATTCTTTTCCATAACTTCATATTTGTTAATCTTGCCTAAATAGACTCAAACAAGTAGAGAAAAAATTAGGAGTATTCGAATTGAAGATACCCCGAGTGCAGCGGAAAAGTGATATTTGAATCGCTTTAGACACACACATAAAGAAAGCAACCAATTATTTATCGATATTAAGATGCATATATGGCAAACTTGTGCTAGGTGTGGTATCCAAGAGTATATACATACATATTTAGATATATTTCAAATTTCATGTATTGGCTAAGTCGATTTCGCGCATCTTCCAGATTACGAAAGTGTATAAGTGGGTTATGCCACGCCCTTCTTAGCCTGATACACACATTTGCACAAAATTCACATTTTAGAAAGAGAGAGAGGGAGAGAGAGAGAGATAGTGAAAGACGCTGCAAAACTGAATACGGTTAATCAACTAATGTTCGATTAGTCACTTTAACGTATTGATAAAATTGCATACACTTGCCAATTATAGACGTTCATGAAATGAGTTGAGTAATTCTTTTTTTTTTTATCAAGAACTGCAAAAATATGTAGAAAAGCTCTATTCGAGGCTGCTCGACTACGAAATCCCCTGATTTGATTAGTATCTATATATGTATATATGCAGAAGACGTGGAGACTCTAACTTTAAAGATGAACGAGATAAATTTTAAAACTGATTCTCGATATATTTGTTTTTCGATAACTTTGGAAATATACAAATTATCGAATTTCTTAAGCAAACTCGTACTGCGCGTGAAATATACAAACCTAACACAAAAAGAATGAAGTCTCTAGTTCGTATGTCTTCGGAAATCGATGCGTTCAAACATACGAAACGACAGACAGATAGACGGATGTCTATCCGACATGGCTATATAAATTTTTCTCGCCACCCTGATCATATATACTATATGGTGTCTGCCACGCCTCCTTCTGCCTGCTACATACTTTTAACAAATCCATCTCAAAAGCTAGAGAGCTGAAATTTCACATGAATACTCGTATGTTAGTTACGCAGTACGAGTTTAGGGGTTTTCAGGGTATCTCGTAATCGAGCCGTCTCGACTAGAGCCTTCTTACTTGTTATCTACAGGAGGTGTGACAAACCTATAACAATTTAGAAGCTAGGCCACCAACAATTGAAAGTGAATTTCCTTCAGACTTCCTCATTAAATTTACCGAAAAACAAAACAAAAATTTTTTATGAATCGTGAAAGATTTGTAAAATTGGAAAACTCATATTGCTGTGAGACTGAACAAAATGGATGTAGGTCACGAATACTACGGTTATGACATATTGGAGTTCGTTCAAATACGAGTTAATTCTCAGTTGGACCTATAGGTTATAAGGTCATCCTGTCTGTGATACATATATTGATTTCTTTTTAAGTTTAAAGCGTTTGGACCGTTAATGAGTATTGTGTTGTTGGTGGTTTATATTACAGCATCGACTGCACTCTTCCATATAACCTTATATATACTATATAGTATTCAAGGGAACTAACTATAAATACCCTTAACTACTCACTGGCCCACATTAAACTTTGATAAGTTATGTGCTGGCAACAATGTCTACCTACACAATTTTAATGCAAGCTTTATCGACTATATCTGCATACAGTATATGTAGATATATGTAAATATATACAGCTCTGGTCATAAAAATAATATTGCAATTGAGCACTTAATGTTGTACAAGATAATATAGTGATAAATAATATAATTTTCTTATACTGAATTGCATTCAATATCATTGCAATATTTTTAATTTCTTTCCATTACATTTTAGCTTTAAAACTAAATCTGACCGAGGGTTATGGAATTTTATTATCGTAATTCTCTTGTGTTTATTCTATTCTAAACAAAAAGTGCTCAACTTTTTATATTCCCGTGGAAAAGTAAGGTTTTACTTGTCTTATTTCTATGACTATATAGATCTCCAAACATATATTAAAATTTAGGCTTGCATGCCCCTGCGTCTGGTCCAATCAGCGTGCATTCAACCTCTGAATAGCATACACAAATATGGGCATATGAGTATTGCTCGCTTGGCCTCGCTGAACTCTCATTGATATTCGTGGCGGCGTGCCAGTGTAAAATCCATATCCTTGCCGCAATGATAGATTAAAGTTCCGCTCAAACGCGTCGTTGGTTTCCGTAAGCGCACAAATTGCACAAAATTTCTCCACCCATCAAACCGAACCCTAAGCTCAGCCTGCAAAACACTAGCGCCTAGCCCCTAGCCCATAGCCCCTTTACCATATGCCCTAGCCCCTAATTCGTGCCACCTCCATCCCATTGACTTTTTGACGGCACTAACTTTCATCGCAACATTCGACGTTGCAGGACATTACGGATGTTGCTGATGCCGTTGCCGTTGCATTTGCAGCCACTCTTGCTGCACATTAGAAACTGCAATTGAAATGCTGCAATGGGTGTTGGGGAATCGCGGAGTCTGGGTGTTGGGTTGTTGGGGTGTCTGGGGCTCGAGCTGACCGCATGAATTATTCACATAATCTAGATTAAATTTTCGTGGAAAACGAATTCACTTTGAAAATGTTGGCCTTAAAGATTACTTTAAATGCGCATTAATGTTGCTTGTAGCCTGAGGTCAAGATTTAAGTGGGCAAAAAAAGAAATCTCGATCAAGGAAATTCAATAAGAATCGTTTACTTATGCTAGCGTGCGATGGAGATTTTTACATGTGTATAAATATATCCTTCGCTCTGTCTTTCTCTCTCTCTCTCTCTCTCTTGCTCGCTCTCTCTCACTCTCGGAGAATTTAGGTAACTTTAGGCTCGAATAATCTAGATGTAGATGATTGAAGTATACTTAGATTCGCTCTTTCTCTCTGATAAGCATATATCTCTTTCAAGCAATCAAAGTATATGTAATTCTCTCTCTATCTCTCTTTGATAATCTAGGTATATATCAATCCCTCTCTCTCTCTCTCTCTCTCTCTTTCGGATAATCTAAGTATATGTTGATCCCTCTCGGATAATCTAAATACATGTCCGTCTCTCTCGGATAATCCAAATAAATGTAGGTCTCTTTCTCTCTCGGGGATAAACTAAGTATACATCGCTCCCTTTCTCTCTTTCTCTCGCTGCCCCTCGGATAATTTAGGCATAGAAAACAGAACTGGAATATATAAATTTCATATTTCTCTCTCTCTTCTAATTTAAGCATATGAATTTTCCACACTCTTTCCTTGATAAGCTCTAGCAAAAGATGATCTCAGATAATTTACATGCATATAAATTTCTCTCTCCCAATTTCTCCATCTCTCTACCTTTGTAGATCAAACAGTATAAATATAAACAGCTGACAGTTAATGAAATATTTATATAGATGTTTGAAACTTGAACTATATTCATAATAGTTTGTAGTAGATTCATTCCATTTTCCCTTCGTAGTCAGTTGGGGCTAAGGGAGGTTTGCCTCTGACAGGCAGTTTGACATTGAGCGAGCTAATCGTTTATAGTTCGCCTTGAGAGTTTGCATCTAAGGCGGATGCTGCGCAGTTTGCAAGTTTGCGATAAAAGTGCAGGGTCATGCGAACTGTGATAAATGCAGGCGCGACTGGCGGCGCTGGAGTCATTCAGCTGGCGACAGCTGCAGCTGCATTAGGCACACTCGCGCATTCGCTGGCTACATGCAAACCACTTTAACAGACGACATTGCAGCTAAGCTGGAGGCAGAGCCGATCAGGGACAACAGGCAGCTGGTGGAATTTCAGGTGCGCAGTCATGACATCGACTGGAAGCTCTTTGTGCGACCGCTGGACGCCCAGGTGCGTGGAGAGGCGGTCTACCTGGACAGGCAGTCGGACTTCCTGAGCAACTACCGGCGCACGGTGAGCCGGAATAGTCGCCGCGAGCTACTCGTCTGCCACGACATGATGGGCAACTATCTGACGGATCGGTAAGTGTGCACCAGTGCCCGATATACATATGGGCAGGCAAGGTAACGGCTTTCAATTTCAGGCACTACCACAGCTCGGAGAAGTACGACGATTATCGGTTCATGCACTGGTCTGCCGTCGACTACTTCTGCTACTTCAGTCACAACTATGTGACCATTCCGCCGAGCGGCTGGCTGAATGCCGCCCATCGACACGGCGTTCCCGTCCTGGGCACCTATATAGTCGAGGGCAGTACGCTCCTCCACGAAGTCCTCAGCAGCGTCGAGAGCGTCCATCGTACGGTCCTAGCCATGACACGGCTCTGTCTGCACTTCGGCTTCGAGGGCTGGCTGGTGAACGTGGAGTGCCAGGTGCACGCCGAGTCCATGCCCAATCTCTAGTGAGTAACGTCTCAGTCTCTAGCGAGTCCATCCATCTAACATGCCTCACCCAACAGCCTGTTTGTGGAGGAGCTACGCCGCGTAACCGAGGCGCAGGTGCCGCATGGGCGCGTCTTTTGGTACGACAGCGTTATTAGCAGCGGCGAGCTGCAGTGGCAGAACGAGCTGAACGAGCGCAACGTGAAGTTCTTCCGGGCCAGCCACGGCACCCTGATCAACTACTCGTGGAACGATCGCAGTCTGGACAACAGCGAGGCATCCATACAGCGAGAGAGGACGGAACCGAATCGTCTGTTCATGGGACTCGATGTGTTTGGGCGCGGCCAGCAGGGACGCTTCCGCAGCGCCCAGACCTTGGCCAGGATTGCGGCACGCGGCTTCTCGGCGGGCATCTTTGCGCCCGCCTGGTGCTTCGAGACGCTGCAGCAGTTCAACTACAATATACACGACAGCAAAGGCGACGAGTCGGTGAACGCCGCCTTTCTGCTGCGCAACGAGCACTGGTGGACCCGGCTGTGGCCCAGCCTGGCCACCCATCCGTATCGTCGGCTGCCCTTCTACACGAACTTCTGCGTGGGCTCGGGCCGCAACAGCTTCGAGTGCGGCGCCCGGCAGCGGACCGGACGGCCGTTCTTCAATCTGGCACGCCAGGCCCTGCAGCCGTCGGTGCCGTTGGGCGAGAATGCGGAGCGCAGTTTTGACACCGCCTACGCCGGCGGCTGTGCCCTGCGAATCATAAACTATGTCCGTGCCTTCCGGCTGTTTCTCACCGAGTTCCAGCTTCCCCAGGGCATACTGCTGCTGGGCTATGCCTACAAGGTAACCGCCCAGGACGAACGCCACGCCCTCGATGTCGTGCTGCGGCTCTGTCCGCCCCAACAGCCCATGCAGGATGTGTACGTCTTCTGTGGCGGCTACGGTGAGAACATTATCACGCAGAGCGCCTGCTACATTTCGGCGGTAGATGGCGCTCTGCCACCCAGCCTCATCCACGAGCAGCTGCCCCTGGAGCACGGCGCTCTGGGCGAGAACTGGCGTGTGCGCTATTATCTGGCCAAATTCGATGGACCCGTGCAGCTGCAGGACATTGGCGTGCTGGGCCGACGCCCGGAAGACTCCATGTCCCAGGCATACATTGGCGCCATCTATGTGCACAGCCTGCAGCCGGGCGACTGGGAAAAGGCGCAGCCCAGCCACCAGATCAATATTCCAGTGTACAACCAACAGCTCTGGCGGCAGCACGAGATAATTGAAAAAGACAGCGCTGCCTAAAATAAACCAAGTGCATTTTATAGACATGCAAATCTGTTTTTTTTTTTGTCTTACTCCCCCTCTCTCTCTCTTTCTGTCATTCTCTTTGCATGCATATGTACTGCTCTCCCTCTATCTCTCCCTCTGCTTTTGCTAAAACCCTTTCAAGTTACTTTCATCTGTGATTCGCCGTGCAACATTTAATGCTGGCCAGATAATCTTCAGTTTCTGCACTTTCAGGCCAGGCTAAGCTAGTTTAAACAGATTTTTTATCAAACATAAACTCTATAAGCTTGAAATTCGGTTTAGCTAAAAGCAAACATCTTTTATATGTGAAAGAGACAGTTCACCTGCTCGCCTGGCATTGCTTGCAAGGGTATTTGGTCTTCCGCATGCTCGAAAATAATTTTTTTGTTGCTCCTTTTATACCCTGAACCCATTGCAAGTGGCAAATTAGGGTATATTCGTTTTGTGCAAATGCATGTAATGGACAGAAGGAGGCGTAACAGACGTCATAAAGTAAATATGCTCTTGATCAGAATGACGAGCTGACGCGATTTAGTTTTCAATTAAGAAGTGTTTTATAAATAAATTAAGTTATTTTTAGTAAGTTCAAACATTAGACTTACAGCTTGCATTTCAGTATGCGCTTTATCAGGAGAAAGAACTGAGTCGATTTAACGATCTCTGAACTGTTAAGAAGTGGAGACTTGAAATTTTGCTTAGGTTCGCATATATCACTCGCATATCAAGTTTTTTTTTTTTTTTTTTTTTTTTTTTTCAAAAAATCGATTACTGTTGCCGTTTTAATGTTATTGATAAAACAACTTTTCGAAAATCAGTTATTATCATATCTCTTGCTACTTTTGAGTTAGAGACTCGAATTTTATATTCAGATTTATGTGCATTTTATACGGTTTTGATTTTTTTAAATTATATATTTATTATATTTTCTATTTTGGATGTCCAAAGTTTATAATAAAAGGTAATTTAAAAATATAGAAAAATAGGTAAACGTGTATGCAATTTTATTAAAAATTAAAATGAAATAAACATTAAAGTACGCGCTCTTAAATTTGTATTTCTTTATTGCTAAATGCTAGATGAAGCTATAAAATATATGTATAAATCAATCATTTAATGCATATCGAATGGTGCTCAGGGTATCTGCTTGTCGATCATTCCCAACTGGAGCACTCTTAGTTGTTTTTTGCTCCCATTTTCATTTTGGACTGCTCGCTATTATTCATCGGAAGCTGACCAACAAACTGCTCTGCAATTTTCGTAGACTTTAACGTTCTTCAGTTACGCAAATGTGGGCATGGAATGCCCTCGCACACCGCGCACCGCCCACCCCCCACCGCCCACTTGCCCACTGGCCTATGCCCTGTACTTTTCATGTCAGCTTGGTCACTTGACCATCAGTCAACTTCACTTGCAGCTCTTTGTGTGCGGCTTGTGGGCGTGGCACATACACATGTACCCCATGCTTAATGGACGGAAGGAAGGAATCTTCCACAATTTGTTTGCCAAAGGCGTTCCCCTCCCTCGTCCACTCACACACACACACACACACACACACAATTGACACAAAAACTCGCACAATTTTAAAGGCAGCCATAAAAAAGTGTGCAGAAATCAAAAGAAGAGCAAGAGATAAAAAAGAAACGCGCTGGCCAACAAGAGAATAAACTGTTTCAAGCTGCTCCATACCAACAAAGCGTTTTCTTTTTATGGAGCATATGCAGCGCCCAAAAGCATGTGAAGTGCATGGCTCAGTGCTGCTCAAACTTTAATTTCACGCTGCTCTCGCTTGACCGGCCAGCAGCATACAAAGACTTAAACACGCGCGCACACACACACACACACATAGGCATACGTAGACACTCACACACACATGCATACATACATATATTTGTACATTTTTATGTGTGTAAAATTTACATATTTATTGTATATACAGTCGAGTCTCGATAATTCGTAATGGCAAGTTAACCGAATTTTTTACGAACTACAGAGGTTTTCGATTTACCGGGGTTTCCATTTAACGGGGAGTAAAAAATCAAAATACGAATTGAAAGGGTTTTTATATTTCACGTTATTTCAACAATTATAACTTATTAAAAATAAATAAAATACACATTCAATTCAATATTATGTATATATTTAAAAACAAAATTAAACATAAACAAAATCATATTAACGAAAAATTAAGATTTAAAAAAGCTTGTAATTTTGTATTGTTTCATGGTCTTCATAATTATTTTTGTATTGTGTTTACCAAGTCCAATGAGAGAACAACGAAATTTCGCACATGAAGCGACAAAAAGGCGCCATGCGTAATAGTCTTCGAGACCTAACGGTAGTTTAACTTCCAGCAAAATCAAGAATTACGAATTACAAGAGGTTACGAAATGAAATTACGAATTATAAGAGGTTTCGAAAAGAATCATAAGAGGCAAGATCTTGGCCGAGTAGGCAGAAAAATTACGAATTAACGAGGGGACCAAAATGTATGGGATTTTTACGAATTAACGAAGTTTTTTCAAGGGACCAGCAGTTTCTTACGAATTATTGAGGTTTTCGATTTAGCGGCGTACGAATTATCGAGACTCGACTGTATATTTAAGTTGTATATTATATATGAACGTGAAATGTGTTAATTTTGTCTCCTGTATACATTGAAAATGGGAATTCGATGTATAATGGTTTTTTGAAAGTGTATATAACATGCAGAAGTTGCAGACTCCACAAAGTATATACATATATTCTTGATCAGTACAAACGTTGACCATCCGAACGAACGAAATTTCACATGAATACTCGTATGTTAGTTACGCAGCTCAAGTTTTTTTTTTTTTTTTTTTTTTTTTTTTTTTTGATAACTCTTGTTATCGATAAGGAATCGAGAACTCGTTTACTTTGTTTTACGTTTTTTTAAAGCATAGATTCTACACCGATTGAGCTAGAGACTTCGAATTGTATATTTAGGTGGATATTATGTATATAATTTTATTTATATTAATTTTCAGATGGCACGCCCCCTTCGCCTCCAATTTGAAAAATAAAAACGCATTTAAAATACTAGAGACTTGTAATTTGTCACATTTGAATGCTATTTATATATTCCGAAAGTTTCATGAAGATCGTCTATCTAGAAATGGAATTATAAGACACCAAAATATAAACCAGCCCAACCCACCCCCAAGCCACGGCGCGCGAAAAGAAGAAGAGTATTAGTTTAGTTTTTTCAAGGTTCAGGGTGTCTCATAGTCAAGCAGTCTCGACTAGAGCCTTCTTACTTGTTTCAATATTGCCGAGTGAAAATGTGCAAATGTGAAAATTTCAATTTATATACTATATATGTATATCTATGTAACAGGCAGAAGCGAGCTGCGACTGCCCTTAAAAAGCAAATATATTCTTGATAAAACATACATATTTACATATTACATATTATATTCGTATCTTCTGCCTTGCTATTTGGGGACTTTAAATTTAACTCCTTCATAAATGTCATACACACATAACATTATTTTACATGTCTGTCTATGCATGTTTTGGAGCATGCAACTCAAGAATCTCTTAGCGAAGCTCTATCTATCAACACTACAAACTTGAAGTGCATCTATGTAAATCGATTGCCATGGCATCCATATATCTCCTTAATATGATACTCGACATAATATAATACGCTAATAATCTTTATAAAATATATAAGCATTACTGCCTAGAGTAGTAACTTCTATCAATTATCTTTTATATATACACAAATTCCAAAGCTCCTCAACTGGTAAATCACCTATGCAAGCACTCCTTCAGCCAACCAAGACTCTTATGCGCTACTTTTAAATGATCTCAACTCATTAAAATCTTAATTCTCCAAGTAATCCAAATACAATTTCTTTTTGAATATATACTTATCAATTTAGTTATATATTTTCGTTTGTGTATTTAATTACAATCTGTTGACTTGACAATAAATAATTTTAAAACATAAAGAGAGATTGACAGTTATAAAGGTTTATATATTTGGCTTAGGTTTATGGACTTCGTCTTCAGTCCAATGGCTGCAATATCAGAATATCACTTATTTTCAGAGTTTAGGGTATCTCCTAATCGAGCAGTCTCGACTAAAACCCTCTTGTTTATTTTTTTTTGCATCCGTTTGGTTAATACAGTCTGCTGCAGTTGACATCTGCTCAGCATTGTATGACACAGCCACATAGCTACATAGACAGAGAATGCATATGCAATGATACAACAGAAATATCTTGAAGCGAGCTTAAAGGGCTGTTAGCACTTGGTATCATCGAAGTCAAGTGTATATAGAGATATATAACTAGACTAATATAGGCTTACGTTTAGTAAAGTCTTTAAGAGTCGGACAACAATGACAAGAGCTCGACAGCAGCTTATTCATAATTAACTGTCAGTTAATATTTGAAATAAGGTAATCAAAAATAATCATAATATATAATCTACAATGTTTTTATTTCTGTTTAACCTTAAGTGCTCTACCAACAAGTTTAGACTGCTGTATGTGTAAGTGCTGAGGGAGCTGTCTGTATAGGAGCTCTCGCTATATAAGAGCTCTCTATGTAAGAGCTCCCTGTATATGAGCTCTCTGTATAGGAACTATCTGCATAGGATCTCTCTATATATTGTATAGGAGCTTAGAGAGGTACTAGGTTAACGAACGGCTCGGATAACGAACATTTTGCATGGGAAAAGTGGCTTCGGTTAACGAACGTTTCGTTTAAAGAACAGGATGCTAGAACGCATTGAGTTCGCTCACTGTCTTCTGTTTCATAATATTTTTTTAATAATATTTATATATTTGTTAAGCTAACTCGAAATCGAAATCTATTCACCGAGAAGTTCTATCCAGGACCAAGTCCAAGGCAGGAGTGCTGTGGGCTCTTCATCATTCAACTACAGCTTGTAGCTTGATTTATTTGTATTAAATTGCTGCTTTTCCGTGTCTGTTCGGCCTTCAAGTGTCATGCTCATATCGGTAACCATATAATTACACTTGGTCTATTGCAAATACTTGCATCATCTGCCACACTTGCTGTACTTCTACTGCCGGCTACAAGGCATAAAAAGTCGTCCAAGGAGCGGCTGGTTGAGAGTGTTTAACTAGCTGTTAAGTCGTCTCGGCTAAATAGTTTGTGTTGGCAAAATAGAGCTCGACAGCAAGTCAAAGTGTCGATAAAGCCCTGCTCTGCTGTCAATTGAAACGGATGAGCTCGAGGGCACACAGAGCGACAGAGGCTAGAGAGGCTAGAGGCTGCCATGTAGTGCATCATCTTACACCATGGACAATTGGATATTTACAATGAGGAAGGGAAGAGCTATAAAGTGTCTGGCGATTGCCGAGCGTTTGCCCGGCTAGTGGATACTCTGTCACCTGCCTCTGCTAATGCAGCTCGTTTGAAAGTTTTCAGATACTTTGAGCATTTGTCTTCTATTTGTTTTTCCTTTGCACATTCTTGCTGTGACTCTTTGCATTTTGCTGGCGTTGACATCATTTTTGCATGCATGAGAGCATCTGAGGCCAGAGCTGAACCCGCCCACACACCCACACGCCCAGTTGCACTCAAAAGTTTTTTCTTAGCGCCCGTTTTATTTGTTTAGTTTTCCCATTTTTTGCTGTTTCCCTCTTTGTCTGTCTTGTCGGACAACTTGTGCTCCGGCTGTGGCCATGCTCCGAGAGAAGTTGACTTTCCGGCGCGCTGAAGCGGAAGCGTAAACGCAGCTTTGCTGCCGGCGTTTGCCTGTGATTAGTGCGGGGATCGGGTCAGACAGCAATGCAAAGGGCATTAAGAGCAGAGCCCAGCGCGGGCAGAGCGGGCAGGGAGTCATTACGAGAGGCATTACGGCCAGGCCGACCTATCGGCGTGATTTGTTAACATCTGGATTATGCATATCTACCGTTTCCCAGCCTCGCCCCAGCCTGAGAAAGCGATGAGCTGTGCTTCATTCCATTCAATTTGAATGAGCACCATTGAAACCAGAGAGATATGCAGCCGCCCACTCCACTCCTGCCGTACATCTAACTCATTCGGAAAATGCTGTTTGCGGCTCTAAATCAGCCAGAAACAACAACGTAGAAATGCCAGTGCGGGCTGACTGGAATTTTCGGTTGACCCAGTTCACAAGTTTTTCTTTTTGGGCTGGGGTTTTCCTGGTTTTGCCATTTATTTTGCATTTTCAACGGCATTTCCATAAATGTACACAAAATTGTTAATTTAATAGCTGACTGCAGCCAGCAACGAGTAGCCAGCCATTGTCAAATGCAGCAGGATATACCTACGAGTGTGTGTGTGTGTGTATATGCATTTATGCATCTGACAGTTATTGTTACTGTTACAATGCATTTTGAGCCTTAACTACAGCCAGAGTATGGCATAAAACCACAAAATAGAAATATTTTTAGTTGGGAGCTGCCAGTGAAATTGTTTTTGATTTAAAGCAACAGCTCCTGGACCTGAGTCCATAACTAATTGGCTAGTCTAAATTGGATAACTTAATTGGAGCAAGTCAGAACGTGGCATTTCAACACAATCTGATGATTGCTCGACAAGATGTGAACTGAGATATTGTGGATACGTAGAGTGAGAAACTTTCAGCTCTTGTATACCTCGCCCACTACGTCCCAAATTTGCAAAAATGCATTTTAAATCTTAGAGACTTTAAATTTCGTATCGAATTTTCAATAAATAAACAAAAAACTGTTATAAACTGTTAATAATACCACTTTTCTGGTTAAGAACCGATTTATATCTTTATATCGCTTTAGCTTCTTTCATTTAAGCAAATTGATAGCAGATCTATATCTAAATTAGTTTTATGAAATGTATAGCTTAATTTCGCAAAAGCAATACACTCTCTTCAAGTTCACGAATGAGCATTCAGCGCCTTATTCATAAACTGAATTGATTTTGAAAATGCAGCGCTCTGCTGCTGAGGAGGCCAAGTCTTTGAGAATGTAAATATGATAAGTTAATAGAACATGGCCAAAGTGAAAGCCAAACCGAGGGCAGCTCACAAAGTGCTGCATTAACTTTTCTAATAATCCAAACGGGGATCATAGGAGCTATCAATGTCGGGCAATGTTAGAAGCGCAAAATTTCACCCGTGTTGCCGGAAAACTGGTGAAAAACTTTACAGATTGCATCCGGGCCATGGCGAAGCGACGTGTTCAACGTGCTTTTGTGCCAATTATAACAACATTTAAACTGCCCGTAAAACGCCACCCGCCACCCGTAATCCGTTATCCGTAATCGTAGTAGTCCGTAGTACGTAGTCCGTAACCAGTTGCTGCTTACCCGTGGCTCGGTAATAATATTTCACACACTTAAATCGAGTGCAGCGCACACAAAATGCAATGTGTGCAATTTCCGATCTCCATTCAAGTTGGCAATCTCTCACGTATGTCTCTATATCTCCGTGTGTGTGTGTGTTTGGCTTTTATTCTTTGCTGCTGCTGCTGCTGCTGCTGCTGGGCATCATTATAACACACTAATGAGTTTCCGTCCGTCCGGCTGGCTTCTCACTGTCTTACCATTTCGCAATTCGCATAAATTAAAGCCCACTTTTGAGGGCATCGCTTTAACTGCAACAATGTGGATCGAACAACAGCAGCAACAACAACAACAACAACAACAACAACAACAACAACAACAACAACTGCAATTAGTGAGTGACATTTGGTTGCACACTGACTTAATGTGCATTGTAATTTGCTTGCATCCCAACTTATTTATAGACCTGTCTGTGTCTCCGCTGAAAGCTTTCGATTAACGTTAAATAGAAATACAATGAGTCAGCGTGTTGCAGTCGTCTGTGCTTGGCAAATACATTAATCAGCACTCAAGGTATGCTTCAGTTCAGAGTAATTTCGGGGCTGGATAGATTAACATTTAAAAATATATCATATATTATGACGTAGTGCGATAAAAATATATAATATACAAAATATAGGGCTCTCGATCTTGAAGAGATTTGTGCAACGTTGTCAGTTTCGACCCCTACGGTAAAACTACGCGCTTTTGGCGATATGTTTACGATATTTGATACGTTCGTGGGAGACAGAATAGCTATTGTGCCCCTTTGTTTGCTCTAAGTCTGTGGGAAAGGAATGTGTAGCATAAGTGATAAGTGTAATGCTAAGTGTATGGTTATATGTCTTATTTTGTATTTATATTGAAAATGTATTTTATATAAATAAGTATCGATGGCGAATTCTGGAAATTAATTGCAATTTGGTGGCTTAAGCTGGGAAACATCTGATATCGGAAATACTATAATCAGCAAATTGAAAAAGCTAACAGTTCATAGGGCAACAGCTACAGCAAATTAATTGATGCATAATTGTTGTTGCTGTTGTATTCCATTCCTTTTTATACCTGAACCCATTGAAAATGGGAATTCAGGGTATAATGGTTTTGTGAAATGTATGTAACAGGCAGAAGGAGACGTCGCAGACCCTATAAATATATTCTTGATCAGCATAAAAAACTAAGTTGATTGAGCCCTGTCCGTCCGTATGAACGTCGAGATTTCGGAAACTACAAAAGCTAGAGAGCTGAAATTTCACATGAACACTCGTATGTTAGCTACGCAATACGAGTTTATTTTGTTTTTTCGATAACTCATCCCATTTCCAAATTATCGATAAAAAATCGAAAATTCGTTTCCATTTTTTAGGTTTTTTGTGTATAACTACTACACCGTTTCACCTAGAGACATTAACTTTATATATTTAGATACATATTATGGATACGCAGATTTTGTGATTTTCAGATTTTGGATGCCACGCCCCCTTCGCCCACAATTTGGAAAAAACGCATTTTAAATACTAGAGACTTGCAATTTGGCACATAGATAGATTTATATATCCTTGATCTACTCTGAAATTTTCATGAAGATCGTTTATCTAGAAATGGAGTTATAAGCGTCCAAAGTTCAGCCCAACCCACCCCCAAGCCAAGGCAGAAACTGCGCTGTTAGCAGAGCGCGTGCTTATAAGTGCGTAAAGAAGAAGAGCATTAATTTTTTGCAGGGTTCAGGGTATCTCGTAGTCGAGCCGTCTCGACTAGAGCCTTCTTACTTGTTTATTAATATCTACAAATTTGTTTATTTTATATAGCTTGCAAATAATAGTTGTTTTTATTAAAAGATATTAATAGGTAATTATCTCTGGGAAAAAACTCAGAGATCGATTCCCGAGAACCTCGAGTCAAACACTCGAGTTAAGTCGAATGAAACTTTGGCAAGCACATCAACTGCATACGTGAGTGTGAATGTATGCAAGTACATATATGTGAATGCAAATACCGTTTGCATAGACTCTTTAAGTTATCTGCTCACTTACGCAGTCTTATTATGCGAGCGTCATTCATATCGCTCCCTAAGCGATGTTCGTTACAAGAGCGTCACACGAATAGATCAATTCAAGGCGCTCAACCGAATACCAAAAGTTGTTTGCTAGAGCAATAGAGCAGGAGAGAATCGTTTCTCTCTTCATTAATCTATCCTATATATACTCTTGATCGTCGGAGAACCAACTGATCTTCAAGTACTATAGAACAGCTTACAATTTGTAATAAATAAATAATCATGATGTATAAGTCGACATAGCTCTAGAGCTAAATGCGCTTTAAATTACGAGAGCGCAAGTAAAGAAGGATACTTGACTCTTTCCCATTTTGTATTTGCTCTTGGCAGCTTGAAGCTAAATTCAGCTGAAATCAGTTTGAGTTTGGCATTCCAAAAATCTAACGAAGCGAGAATCCATTAGTGCAGCATAAAGTCTTGCAGCTCAATTATTTGAGCTCAGTTCATTTAGTGATGAATCTCAGTATTCGAATGTGCGTTTGTAATAATAAAATTATGCTGCAGCATTGAGCTTAACAAACTTCCACAAAATATAACAAAGACGACAGACATACATATATAATATGCTTAGACTAGGATGTATGTGAAATGAATTTATAATTCACGCTCATCTCTCACTCATCGCACACACTCACTCACAGTTCGCAAGACACTCGGCAAAAGTCTGTTGACTGGGCGTGACTGTGCGTGACCAGTTCGTGACTTCATGTATAAAATCGCATCCAATTTATACAGCATTACGGCATCAGCTATCGTTTCGCAGCAAACACCACTTCCGCCACACAATTCAATATGTTCTGTCGAAACTATGGCTACAGCCAAGCCAAAGCAAATACGCAATATATTCCGACGTCCGTTCAGCAATTAAAACTATTTAAGCCTCTCAAACAATATATATTACACGAATGCAACAGCAGAAACGAATTATATGAGGCAAATGCCATTGTTTAAAAATAATCTGGTTAGTTGGACATTGCGGCAATGTAACAAACAAAATGCCCGCTGAAGCAGCTGAGGATAAAAGTTTCCTCTTGCTTATTTGCATAATCAATTACATCAATTAAAATTTGGGATTTTCTTATCAAATTATTTTCCCCAAAGAACTGTGAACTTAAAGGGCAGCAGTTCATACGTGGGCTAAAAAGCCCTCAAGACTTTAAATTTAATTACTCTCTGCATATTAACTAAAATATCCCACCCACCCCAAGTTGGGCTTGATGTCAGACCTTTGGAATTACAGTGGAAATCTATTGTCAGTTCCAATCTCATACTCCTAGCAGCTCTCACTACAAATATATGTATATCAATCACACGAAAATCAAGCAAATTTAGCCAAATTTAATTTGATTCAATGTTTCACGCTTAGCTCTGTCAATACGCAATACGCCCTTGTCTTGATTTCGCAGTCCTCACATATCCCTCCTCCAATCAATCAGATCTATTTTTTTTTAGCATTATGCTCCTACTTCAATACATTTCAACTCATATTATTTCGATATTGAGTTTCGATAATCAAAAAATTTTTTTTCATCAATTTTAATTTTTTCAAACCGAAGTCAATTTAATCTGACCGACATGCTTATTTTACGTGTCAAGTTTCTAGTTTTTATCGTTTGCAAGATAAAGAAATTTCAGCAGTTCAGGTTACTGATCAAGAATATATATACTTTAAGGGAATCGGCCAGGCCATCTGCTGCCTGTTACATACATTTACACTAAGCCGATATTAATGAGCTTGACTATCAAAAGTATTCATCCACTATTATATCTACTTAATGAATTCACTTAAATATTGTTCAAATCAAATGAATAATTAACCATTTAAATATAGTTTAGTTAAGTTTAAGTTTAATTATGTAAAACAAATATTTAAAGAGAGTATGCGCATACTTTTGACTGCCACTGTTTCCATACTACACGGGCAAGAGCGCACCTCCCTCAGCCAGTCACTTAGCGTCGGCAAATGAGCTTAAGCTCAAGTAGTTTCTTATTGGACAATGTCGAGCTGCGAAACTAGAAGTAGTTGATGAAGAACAAAAAATGCCTGCGACAGTGCTCGACTGGGGAAAAGTTTGCAATTTGTAATATGCCCAAACTTGATGATTAATTGCTGCAATGGAAGCTGCCATTCGATTGCCATGCCAAAGCGAAATATTATTCTCATAAATTGTCTTTGCAGAATGTTTGCATGTTGGCCAAACTTTGACTAATAGCTGCAGTGCTTGAGCAGCTGCTCGTATTGGGCCAAAAATGTCGCAAATATGAAATGAACAAAGTTCAACCTTCTATCTGGAATTTGTAGCAATCTGTAGCAATGCGAGCTGAGCAAATGTCGACTCATGCCAAGTCGCTTGCAATTTCAGATTGCCCAAGTGATTATGATCGAACTGAGCACGAGTAATGTAAGCCTAGTATATTTTGAAAAAGTGCAGACAGGAAGCTGTTTAATGTTGCTTGCATCAAATGAATACTAAATCAGGTCTCGCAATTTTTCTCATTTATTCACTCTCACTCACATTCTGCATGCGCCGAGCGTGCCGCGCTCCTCTCCTTCCATGGCGCCTGCCGGGGCAGAAAATTGTTTGGGCCCGTGTTCAGGTCTGGCGGCGCCTCATAACTTTTGCAAAGGCAACCACAACACAATTCAGGCATCAGAATGACAGTTAAGTGTGTCGGCCGCGGTTCCTCAATTTTCCCCTTTGTACCGCGTGTATGAGGCGTGTTCTTGAAATGTCTAAGTGCTTTCTGCCTGTCTGCCTTCTGCCTAATAGCCAGCCAAATATATGTATATATAGTATTTATATACCCAAGGCACTCTATTTATACATTTACATTTCTATATAAATATTTATTTCAAATTTTACATGCATTGTTTTTAGAGGGCATTAACGTGCCGTGTGAGCATCGATTGAGACGGAGTTTCTTTAACTCTTAACTCGTAAATATTCCCAATGGATTTTAGTCTGTAATGCTGTCTTGATAGTCATCCAGAATCCAATTTAGAATTTAAACCAATTTATAGTATTTAGCATAAGCTGCAAGGTCTTCACTATTGTGAAAAAAGCTAAGCTGACTTCCGAGTCGAGTAGAGCTTTCGCTATAAACTGAATTGTGATGACTAAATCCTGTTAGGGATAACGATTGAACATAGTACAATGTAGAGAGCTATGCTGTAGCAGCTAAAATAATATTCTACGAGCTTCTAATAGCTGCATAAAAGAGCAACATCTTTACACATTGTATCATTCAATACAAAGTAGAGCGCCATTAATTTTACCATGCCAGCTCACTTCTGTTTAGGGAGCACACAAAACACTTGCTGCAAGTCTGTTGGGATATTCATTTATTTTGTATTTTTTATTTTGCCCCTATTAAAAAAGCATAACCCATGCAGACAAATTGGTGCTGTTTGTTGGCCAATGTCTTGTCGTTATTTGGCATCAGTTTCGCTCAACTTTCAATGTATTAATATTCGTTATTTGCGCCTGTGCAAGGTAACGAACAGCCTGTCCCACAGGGATAAACTTTTAAATTATAATGCGCAATTGCTGGAGGCCTTGCTGCCAATCAGTTCAGCAAAAGGCCCGAAAGTGTTTGAAAAATGTGGCATGCAACAAGCGAGCTGAAGCCTTTGCCCAGCCAATGGAGCGTATACGCAATAAATCAGCAAATCGCATCTTGATTGCCTTTCCATGCATACATATATGTATTTAAATATATACATATGGCTATATAGACCCTCTGCGGGGCAGCCTAGTTTTCGTATCCATAGGCTGAGACACGAACAATATAACAAATTTGACGCTGCCATCAGTCAAACATAAACAAGGGAAGCGCTCTCTGTCCTTGTCATCGGCTGCTAGATCAAATCAAATTGAAGAGCTTAACAAATGACCCAATTTATCAACATAATAACTGAGAATTTTGGGCAGCTCTTCTGATGCTGCTGCTCCTTCAGTTAGTTAAACACTTCTGCCACAATTGCCGATGCGAGATGGAGTACATAAAGCAATTGTGGTAGCTCTTTTATTATGTTAAGAAAGAAAAGATTTTAAACAATTACCAAGAAGAAAAACGAGTGAGAAAGTTGCAATCGGGCATTATCGACTGAAGAATACTCTTTCTGCTGCAAGGCAGCTTAGAATTTTTTTTTTTTTTTTTTTTTTTTTTGTAAAGGAAGCAGGCTCTCACCTGTGCGTCTATCATGTCAGAACTCTAGCTTAAAATATGCCAAAATATAGAATATATGTATTTTTCTATTCACCACGCCCCCAAGAGACATTTTTATATTATTTTTAGCAAATAAATAGAAAAGGTTAATGGTAAAATGGTTATAGAATTTTGTGTAATAGTGATTATTCTTAATTGAGAAATTCAAGAGTAAAACATTTTTTAAAAGGTTTACATTCTAGGGGTAAAATTATTATTTTCAATGGGAGAAGGCCAACAGTGAAATATCTGTAAAGCTAGAATTGCTGAGGTTAAAAGTATATTATTTATAATATTCTTCATTTTTCATGCTCCCAGTGCACTGGGTGAGCATACAGATTTGATTTCCGCCCAGGCCATAGATGTAGTCTAAGGAATCATAACTGTCTTGGGGCTTATGCTTAAAAACGATGATGATTAAAATGCATTGGTGATTGCATTTTTGGATCATTGATAGAGCAGGTCTCTAGCACTTTGAATAATAGCACTTCTAAGACATAAGATTTCCGGATTTTTCAGACCGCCAGTCGGCACAGCTAGAAAACATAAGCACGTTATCAGAGGGTGCTAATGAGTATGTATTCCAAGTTTCAAGTCTCTAGTCTCAAGTCACTACAAAACCAATATACTCGTTTCGCTTTCATGAAAAAAGTATGTATAATGAAGTGTTTTTTAGCCATTTGATGTGAGCATTTTTGAGATGTTATCAACTCGTGCTTAAACTGAAATTTAAATGCAAATTGAAAAATGCTTTTTATACACTGTTTTCGACTGCCGAAGAGAGTATATTGGCTGCGTGCCAGACATGCTGCCAACAAATATCTTTTACAGCATTCGAGTCAAATATGTGTGTCTAGCGAGGCATACCCGACCTTGGCATGCATACACTCTTGTTTCGTTTGATCGCCTGCCTTCACCAGCCTCGTCACAAACTTTTCCCATAAGCATCCTTTCGATTTGAGCAGAGTCCTTCAGGTGCCTGCTGCCAGCTAGGCTCACAGTGTGAGCGACACTTTGACGTCAGTGGCAATTGTTTGTTTTTGCTGCTGTTCTTGCTCCTGTTATTTGGCCTGTTGTTATTGTCATGAAAGGGAATTTAGCCCAAGTTCCCATCAGACCAGCGAGAAAATTTGCGCAGTCAGCGTTGTCGACGCCTTCCGTTCATTTTCCTGTCTGCTCACTCGTCTGCTGCCTTTTAACTTGCTTTGATGACGAGCTACTATTGCACACATACATTGACATATATATATATGTATGTATATGTGTATTATATATTCCTACACGCATCATGCTCTTATATGCACAGGGTCGGCTTCAGAGCACTTATTCCCTGAAGGCCTATGACGTCTTATCGCATCTTTCATATAGTATTCGTTAATCAATTAAAAATTTATTTATTTTTCAATTATGCCTTAATTAAGCATTTATTATTGAAAGTTAACTTGGACAGTCTCAAACAGTTTTGCGAGGGTTGCTGCAAGGGAATCCCATCCATGTATTTCTAGCTCTTGTTTATATATTTATGAAAATTCTATCCGACCTACATTATATGTACATATTTTACTATAACAAAATCAATCAGAATCGTATCCTTCCTCTTCTATAGTAAGCTATATTAATTGGTGTGAATGGTATCCAAAATTCAACGAAAATCGAAATTGTATTAAATTAGTATCTATATATATGTGAAAACTTGGAGACTCTATCTCTACAGATAAACGAAATATAATATGAAATACAATGTTTTTATCGATAACTTTCAAACGGGATTAGTTATCGATTTTCTGAAACACACTCGATATGTGCGTGCAATATACTGACCCAAAATCAAAAGAATGAAGACTCTAGCTCTTTTATCTACTGAAATCAAAGCGTTATAACATACGGACAGGGCTAAATTGACTCAGTTCATCGCCTTGATCAAGAATATATATAATTTATCTGGGTCTGTCAACAAAACAAAACCATCATACCAGGATTTCCCATTTTCAATGGATTCAGGGTAGAAAAAATTACCGATCATACAATTCCAACTTAAAATGTTTCTCTTGGTAAGATACTCTCTCTCGCCTACTCTCTCTCTGTCTCTCTTTCTATCTCGCTCGCTCTCTCTCTCTCTCTCTCTCTCTCTCTCTCTCTCTCTTCATCTCTCTTTCTCTTCACAACACTCTAGTTTCCTCCCGCTTTCTAATTGATCTCAGCTGCCTTTGCCCGCGTGCTGGCTGAGCCGCTCCTGCCTACAGATTCAACTTATTATTATTATACATAATGTGTTTGTTGTTCACAAGCCTCACGCACTTTTTCATAATAGAAAAAAAAAAAAAAAGAAAAGCTAAAGTTTTGCTTGGCAGTTTTGCCATTGTGGCTGTTTGTGGCCTGCCAACTCCTAGGAGATGTCATAAATAAGCGCTTACAGCGACGTCAGGGCTGTCCCGTCTCATCCGACCCCAGCTTGGCTGTGTGCTGCTGCCTGGCTGACTGTGTCGGATCTCAGCCATTGTCTGCTTACGCTCGACAGTTTTGGCCATGTCCATAGCCGTGTCCGTGTCCGTGTCCATATCCGTGTTCATGTTGCCGATTCTCATTGCGAGTGGCATATGCAAAGCAAACGTCGCATAAATCAAATTGTTTGGCCAGAAGCTATGCCGCTACCGCGGCTGGCAAAGCGACAAAAAGTCGACACTGACTAACTGTTGGCACTGGCCATGCCAATGGAGATGCCAAGGCTTTGCTATGACAGTTGGCAGGCATTGCGAACCTGGCCCAGCCTTGGCTCCTGCCGCCGGCCTGCTAAGCAAATTGGCCAAGGTCATGGCTGAGCTAGTTGAGGTCGGGACAGTCGAGATCTCGAGAAGATTTAATGTCTGGCTTCTGGTTACGGTCGATGGTGCGTGCGTACGTGCGGCTGTCGCTGCTGCATTCAGCTTTAATACAACATCAGCTCAAACGGAAGCCCGCCCCTTCGCAGGATGCAGGATGCAGCTGCCGAACCGGATGTTTAACCGGAAAAGGCAGGTGCACAGGGCCACAGCTTTAGTTCTTTCAGCGCATTAGCTTGAATATTGAAATATGAATGAGACCTGCAGCTAGTTGCACAGAATCTGCAACTAAACAGAGGACGAGCTTCATCTGACATTGAAGTCCGTTTACCCGCCACTTGACACACTCTCAAGCAGCTCGCATTCTCGCTCAACAGCTGCCTTTTGTGCGCGCTTATCCTTGTGTCTTTCAAATGTTTCTTAAATAAACTTGTCTCCAACTCTGGCGCCACTTGGCAGCTGCCACTCAGGCAGTCACACACACACACTCACACTCACACACACACACACACTGGGACACATTATTGCGTGTCATTTTAAATTAAAACTTATCTGGCGCCCCCCCTTAAAGTTGGCTGCAAAAAGTTGCATTGTCCATGGTAAACAGTTTCAGTACTTACACTGAGCCAAATCTGATGTGATTGACTTTTTTTTTTTAAATATAAATAAACTTTTATATTATATACTTGTGCCAAGTCTTGAATTTTATTAAGTTAGCCAGCTCAAGGTAGTCGTAAAAACATCAGCAAAGTGAGCAGGCTGTTGATATATAGCTGATGTTTCTATCATTGCGCATTATTGAGATATATAATCTATTAAGTGAACTACGTTGCAATTCTTATATTTCAGATAGGCAAGTACCACTGTAGGCAAGAAGAGACCTCAAATTCTGGACACCCTTTTCACAGGATAGGCATTATCAGTTAATAGTTTTTAGACTAATTAAATCATGTTTTTACTAACATATTTTCCTTCATTTTCTTAAAATTTTATATTTTATAATTTAAATGTGATAAATATTTGTCTTCTTCTATTTGAAGAAAACTCTCTTAGCTTCATTGAGGTTAAGTTGAGTTAAGAAGTGTTAATCATCCTAAACAAACAAATACATACATATGTTATATATGTGTTATGTCATATCCTGCTGCATTTCCTACTCAATATAACTTTAATAATTTGACTCTGTCTGTTCGAAACTTGTATATAATATAATATTTCTCGCAACAAATGAACTTTTTCCTGCATATAACCCAGGGTCGTGGCATTAAATCAATAAATGAGAATCTAATTAAACTAAATAAACAAAACTGCGTAAATAATTGGAAGCCAGAGTTGCTGAGAGGGCGCGAGAGCTTTCAATAAAAATATATTTTCGTTGTTGGGCGTATTTTAGGTTAGATTTTTGTTGAATAATATGAATTATTATTATTATGTATTGAATAAAACGTCATCAGATTTGATTAGATAATTATAATAACAACGGAGATACATGCTTATATAGTAAAGTATTTAAAATGCATCCTGGCTATAAAGCTGTTCTGAGCTGATTTGATAATAAGCTACATGGAGTACATGTCCTGGATCTTTGAGCAAATTTTCCCAATGTTTTTATTATTTTAGTTATCATTTATTTTTATCTATGTCAATAATTTAACAAAATTCCATACCAAAAGTTCAACAGGAACATAATTATCTATCCACAACTGAGAGCAAAGTAATGTGTCCCACATACTTATATATTTTGTTTCCTTGTGGAAAATACAAGGATTTTAGTGTTTGTCCCATTTACTTATTTCGTGCAGCTTGTAAAGGGTGTGCTAAAAGTCACACACTAAGGAATTTTATAGCAAATTCCGGTTTATATTTAAAAGGTGTACATTTTTATACCCTGAATAATCGATATAGCCCTGTCCGTCCGTCCGTATGAACGCGACGATCTCAAAAGCTATATGAGCTAGAGACTTCATTTTTGTGTGTTAGATACGTGTATTGCACACGGCATACGAGTTTGTTTCAGAAAATCGATAACTATTTCCGTTTCCGAGTTATCGATTGAAACATTTATCGAGAATTCGTTAAAACATTATGTATCATCCATCTTTAGAGCTAGAGTCTCCCAGTTTTCTGCATATAATATATACTAATTTAATACAATTTCGGGTTTTGTCAGAACCGATCAAAATGAACTATATAAAAAATATAATCAGCTGAGATTACCATGCATATATCTAAATATCTTAGCTTGTATGGCTCGTTTATCTATTACAATATTTCATCTTGAATATTTTATTTTTAATTTTAATTTCAATTCACTCTTAATTTGTGTTATTTTATTTTCTATACTTTATCTATTTGATTAGCTCTACTTTGGAAACATATGTTAATATTGAATTTCACAAATTATTCAAGCTTGAATATGATATGGACTTTCAGCCCCAGCCGGCGTCAAGTGAACTGTGGAACGTATTTGGAACAGGGGCAGGATTGAGACGCTTTTGCCCCATGATCTAACTACATGACATGGAATACCATGGCAATAGACAAAAGTCATTAATACGATTTACATGTAAACGAAGCAAAATCAGATCAATTTACTGATTGCTTTAGCCCACTTATCCAACAATAAAAAAAAAAAAAATAAAATAAAATAAATATTCAATTGAATTATATTTATATGAAATCATTTTTCAGCTCTGCATACTTTTGGGTATACTAAAAAAAAAATGGCCTACAATTGCTTTTATTTTCCCAGCTGCAGCCCCAACATTTAATCTGAATTAAATTTGCTTGCAAATTAAAAATGAATTTAATTTTTATCTCAGTGCTGGCATTTTTTTGGCAGTTGGCAGCTGAACTGAGTCCCCTCTCCTCCCCACCCACCCTGACGGTCCTTTGGCGCCGCACACTTGCCAAGTAAATTTAACAGGTTTGCCCGTTGCGCTCATGGCCCCTCAAAGACCACGCTCTGACGCTTGCTGTCAGCTCTATATACATATATACTGTGTCTCTCTCTCTCACTCTTTCTCTCTCTCTCTCTCTCTCACACCATCTCACTCTCTGTCTCTTTGTTGCTCTTGTGCGCTTTTAATTAACTCTCCAAATACATTATCTATTATATACCCAACACATGTACATATATTTACACACACACACACACACACATGCACAAGTGTGTGCATTTTTAAGTGAATTTTCATGTCCTTGTTGTTGTTGTTGTTGTGGCTGCTGTTGCATTGTGCATGCGCTTCGCCTGGCCCGACAACATTAATGCTTAACAACATGTTATTCCATGTCTAAATTACATTTATGGCCGCTCACATTCAGAGCAATTTATGACAACATGGGCCATAATCATTGTGCATTAACATGGCGCAGCAGCTGATTGAAACTATCAGTTATGATGCCATCAATTAGCTTTGGCCCTTGTCGAGTTGCTCTCGCCAGGCATTAGCATAAATTAAGTGCACATGTCCTTAATGGGGAAACTCAAAGTCAAATGACTTGCTAAAGCAAAGCGAATGAAGTTTGCCAAGTTTTTTCGCATATATACGGAAGATATACAAAGTTCTCTCACAGAGACAGCGAGAGAGAGAGAGAGGCGGAGTGAGAGAGGGGGATGGGGAAAAGTCGAATGCAAGACAAGCTTAGAGCGCGCATTCATAAAATGGAAGACATTGTAATCCGCCCTAACAAGCAAAAGCTGCACTTGAAGTCCGACCGGAAGGTATTTAAGGCAAACTGAATGAAGCCATGGGCCATGGACCGAGGGCCAAGGGCCAAGAGCCAAGGGCCATGACATGAACAACAACGCAAACAGATACAACACCGACAGCAACGGCAGCAGCCGCAGCATCAACGGAAAATAAATTAAATAGGGGGAATCATATTCTATACCCTGTAAGCATTTAAAGCTGCCCAAGTGAGTCGTCTATGAAAGTCTAAAATGATACAATTTCGTTGTGAGATTAGATAGATAGAAAAGTGAAGGAAAGAAAAGAGACAGAAAAAAGCTATTATATATTTTATTATATTTAAGCCAGACCAAAAATATGTTGATATCTTAACAACACAATTCATAAAATACAATATACCCAAAGTTCTATCTATATGCTATAGATAACTATTCCTAGATTAGTTCAGAGTCAATTTGAGCTCTCATAGCTCTCCGATAGATTTCTTCATCTACTCATAAGATATTTATTTATTATATTCAATTATTTATATTCGTATTATTCATAGATTAGTTCATAGTAAATTCACATTGACCGCTATAGCTCTCTAATAACTCTCTCTTTATACTCTTTATGAAATACTCTTGTTGGGCATAGAGAAGATCGTAGAACAGGGGAAAAAACTATTGCATATTTTATTGAATTGAATTATTCACATTTGTATTTTACCTACATTGGTTCAGGGTAACTTCCTGTGTAGCTCTTAGGACTAGCTCTTTTTATACTCGTATCACTTAAGTAACAATATTTAATTATTTTTTAGTTGATAGTGAAATTTAAAAAAAAGAAAAAAGAAAAATAAAAATTATTGTTAGACAGATCGTTGAACAGAAAACAATATCTGTGTTTCTTTTAATATAATAAATTATTCTCATTCGTATTATTCATACAATTTTTGTTTTTCACGGTAACCTCTCGTTGAGCTCTCACGACTAATTCTCTTTATACCCATTCCGTTTTCTTTATTAAGTAAAATAAAAATAAATATTGTTAGAAATCAACAGATCATAGAGGAGGAACAAACATACATATATGGCTTGTTTTATTACATTGAATTACTTTCAATCGTATTATTCATAGATTGGGTAACTTCCTGTTGAGCTCTCACGACTAGCACACTTTATACTCTTATCATCTTCATCTTCTATATTTTCTTTTTAATTCGGCGCTCACATGATGGGCATTGTGCGATGTATACCAGCCAGAGGCAACACGCACTGTATTATCCTTAAAAACATCAACGTCAACATATTAATAGTAGTTGCGCCTGGCAGCGAGCACCCAGTGGGACCCGAACCACTGCACAAAGCCCTTATATGGGCATGCTCATTCGCACTCGAACATGACGATGTTTTGTTTTTACTTTTGAGAGTAAACAACTTGTAATAAAGGATATTCCGAGAAGACAGATTTGAACAAGTAATTCGTGGAATTGAAAGTGTGTTCTAGGCCTCAGCAGAAAATACTTTCGTCTGCTTTCAATGAAATCTTTGGTTTGTTTGTCAATTTATACTTTCTTTTTTCTCTATATTGCAGTTGGCTGAAGTTCTTAGAATTGGCACAGGCACAAGTTCATTCTAATATCTCATGCGACCCACTGGGTAGCTCTGGCCATGTTCGTTATGAATGGCAACAAAAGTTGCGTGAGTTGGACGCTTTGTTTGCTCACATCATTGGCAAAACCAAATTGAAAACGCGTCACAGCGTTAGCGATACATAAGCAAACACATGCGCAAGTATACACAAACGGAGAGACAGAGAGAAAGAGAGAAGAAGAGAGACAGAGAGAGAGAGAGAGAGAGAGAGAGAGAGAGAGAGAGAGAGAGAGAGAGAGAGCATGTGCGTGTGTTCTTTTATAAGGCTAGAGCCATGTGCCGAGTCCCAACAAAAACAATAATTGGCAATGATATTTAATCAGACGAGAATTGAGAAACAACTGTAACGTCGTATCGACCCCTTGACCCCCTCCTGAGCCCCTCCTGACACACTCCTGAGCAGCTATGCTGTTTGCTGCTTGCTGCTTCTTTGCTTTGGCTTCATGCGAGTGAAATCACGACCAACATTTGTAGCCACGCATTGCCCCAAGGCATTTGCTCTGAATTCCCAAGTTCCCTAACATTGTGCACTTTAAATTTGCCATCGAGGATGAAAGTCTATATAGACTAATATGTTCAGGCGAGTTGTTAGAGATCGGCTGTATCTGTCAGTATTTGTATATAACTCTCTCTCTCTCTCTCTCTCTCTCTCTCTCTCTCTCTCTCTCTCTCTCTGTCACTCTACCTCTCTCGCTCTATATTTAAATGTATTTCACTGTGTGTAAGGATATCCGTCAATCTCTGTAAGTATCTCTCTATGTTTATCTGTCTTATTGTCTATTGCCAATATTGTATCTTTTTCTCTCATATTCATTCTCTCGTTGTGTGTGTTTTTTAACTATCTATATCTCTTTTCTCTTGAGTCTATCTCCTTTTTCTCTGTACTTTCTCAATCTTTCCCTCTCCTTGCCTGCCTGTAATATTCTCACGATATTCTAATTTTCTATCTCCCTCATCCTTTACGTCTCTCTGTATATCTCATGTGTATTTCTCTCTATCTCTTTATCTCTCTCTCGCCCTCTCGCTCTCTCGCTCTGTCTTAATATTCCTTTCCCTCGTTTTCTTTCACTTTCTCCTTCTTCATCCTATTTTACCGTGCATAACTCACTCAATTATCGTCTATTGCTCCATCTCGTCTAGAGAGCATACAGGATTCATCATGCACATTTAATTTCATTCACTCCACAGATCAAACACATAAATATAACATTAGAGCACAGACTGAATTGAGGTTTGGTCACGCAGCACACACAATCTATTTGGAATGTGTCGAAACATTTCAATCGAACCCATAAATGGATTGTAATGCAATGTAATTGCAGAGACCGAAATGAAGCTTTATTAAGTCGGCAAAATTAAATTTATTGATTTTCGGTTTAGCTAATGAATAGAAACGGTAAATGTTGCATTTCACTGTCAGCATTTATCACTTAATAGCCAGCAACATATCGAATATCCTGCATTCAGGCAGATTAGTTTCATTGTGCTCGATAATGAGTTAGTTGTTTTGTCTTGGGCTCTGCTTAAGCCTGCTAAACATTAAATTGCCTTAACTCTGTTTTAAGCTGCTTCTGGCTGTATTTGCAGTTCTTTGTTCCCTTGCGCTCGAGTGTAGAGGATAATCTCTGCTCATTAGCATTTGAAAGCTCAGCTTGCACTTTGCCCATTGTGCTTACGTTTCCGGTTGCAGGTCTTTTGCTTTTTTTTCGCTTAACGCCTCCAGGCCATGCCACGCCCACCGCCCCGACCGACAACCACACGGAATCTTGCAAAACAAAAAAGAGAATCCTATTCACGTACATTTTTCATGTGCTGTCAACCGCGTTTCTACTTTTTTTTTTATATTTTTATTTTTAAATTCTTCTGTCTTCATGTTATTTTATGCATTTACTTCAATACCCTGGGCAGGGCAAGGTACTGCAGAGGGTTGTATGCCTATATAGCAAGATGTGCAATTAATTCTATTGCTCAAGCAATTCCGTTTGCATGCGGAAACATGTTGCGGCTATTTTCCCCTGACAAGCATACGAAGAAAGAGCGAGAGAGAGAGAGAGAGAGAGAGAGAGAGAGAGAGAGAGAGCAAGCAAAGTGAATGCAACTTTTCCGCAATCCCGCAATAAGGAAATAGTTTTCTAGTTTCACTAACTCTCTCTCGAACTTTTTATCTTTTACTTTCATTTTCCCTCGTACACTGGCCATCTCACTCTCTCCCCCTCTTTCTACCCCTCTCTCTGAATTTCTCTTCCCCCCTTCACTCTCTTCGTCTGTATTTCTATCTGTCTCTTTCACGCTCACGCTATCAATATCTCTCAGTCTCTCTCTCTTTCTCTCTATATATATATATATCTCTCTCTCTCTCTATCTATCTATCTATCTCTCTCTCTATCTATCTCTCTCACTCTATCTCTCTCTGTCTCTGTGACTTTCATTATCTATGTCTTTCTTTCACTCTCTCTCTCTCTCTCTCTCTCTGTTTTTCTAATTGTCTCTCTTTCTCTTCCTCTGTCTCTCTCTCTATCTATCTCACCTCTCTGCATTTTTTGTAGTATTTCAAAATTTATTTCGAATTCAACTTCTTTCTTATGATTATTCATGAATCTATCTTACATTTTAGCACAGGGTGTACTCTAGCTTAATTTATATCGATATTTGTAGTTGGTATTTCGTGGCTCCGCTATTGGGCGTGCCGACAGCAGCTGCAATGCTGTTGCTATTGCTGCTCCTCCTCCTCATCCTCCTCCTGCTGCTGCTGCTGCTGCTGTTGCTGAGCAACTCGGTATATTAAGTCGCAGCCACAAACTACCTATGCCACTACAACACAGTCTGCATTCTCTGCTTTCTCTCCCTCACACCCACACACATACATAAACACACTTGCTCCAATTCCCTCCTACCATGGCAAACGCTGCCTGAAATGCTGCCGTCCGTGCCAAGGAAGCGCTCGCAGCCAGACAACGGATTGCATCTATGCAACTTGTTGTATTGTTAGGTGATGTTGCTGCTACTGTTGTTGTTGTTGTTGCTATTGCTGTTGTTGTTGCAATTTGCATTGTTTTGTTTACATTATCTGCCGGTTTCTGCACAGCTGCCTTTGAATGGCAACAACGCGATATCCTTGCCATTGTCTGTTGGCGGCATTTACAGAGCTGTTAGCAGAGCTGCCCATTTGAAAGTTCCGTAACCATTTCGCATCCCGCCATTTGACAGCTGGCGCACAGATGTCACACCGCAGTATTTTAAGCTCGTATTTCCATGTAAATGAAATTATGCTGAGCAGCAGCAATTGGCAGCTAAAGGCACACCGATGCACAAATACATTCTCTATTCCCTCTACATATATTCGTACTGAGTGCAGGAGCCGCGTTCACGATGTCAAATTGCAGGAATTCGTGTGAAAATTGTGTATTGCACGTGTCCTTCACAATTGGCATCGAAACGAAGTTTCAACAAAGTTTCTTTCGTTTTTTTTTCTTTTTTCTTTTTTTCAGTTTTGTCCAAAATTAATGAGTTCCAACAAGTGGCACATAAAAGGAAAACCAAAATAAAAACGTGCAACCAACTGAAAGCCAACGGAAAAAGTTTGTCATAAGTAGCCCAATCTTCATCCCCATTCCATTTGCCGTTTGGCTTTGCAGCAGCAGCAGCAGCAGCAGCAGGAGGCGCAGGAGGCGCCAGTGCTACCTAGACCTATGCATTTGCATATTTTCTCAACTTTTTTATATACCCTATGCTCTTACACAAAATGGCCAACAAAAAGAGAATAATAGATTAAGTAATATAGATGTATATAGATGCCGGCTTATATATTCGACTTAACGAATGAAATAATCTCGGAAGTGACTAGGCTAGAGAGAATAATTGATCTCACCATAGAGAAGTATCGCAGCATACCAATAAAGTGCGAAATATGTCTCTATATATTTGTATCTCTATCCATTCTTAGTACACAATCTTGAATGCGACTAGACAAGCATTTGGAATTCGTAAATGAAGAAATTTAATAGAGCCGACTAATAGAGTTAAATATCTTAAAAGGCCAGAGAAACAAAATTATGTGTACATAGGCAATCGCCGCCTATGAAAAAGAATCCGGTTATAGAGACGCTCAAAGGAATGTCTTTATAAACAAAAGTTTGTATGGGCGGACTGGAATTTTCATCGAGTGCTATAAGCGAAGTCGTTAAAACCGAATTATACTGTATGTTCCTTTATATTTGCGACTTTATGAAGCAAATGATCTTAGAACCGAGTAGACTAGAGAGTATCAGAGATCTGTGCTTATAGATGCATCTGACAGATCCATCCATACAGCAACTGGACTAGAGGGAATTCATGGAGAATCAACAAGACCACAATTCATTATATACATAATATACATAATATATTTCTGTCTGTCTGTCAGTCATTATGAAAGAGACGATCTTAAAATACATTATTCAAGTAAAAGTTATCTGTACTTATGGAAGCTCAATATTATAGACGAAGGAAACGATCTTAAACGTGATTAGATCACAGTTTTCTCTGTGATCAGCATTTGTATAGAGACACATTTCTACATTCCTTATGAAGGATAACATCGTAAAAGTTATTAGACTAGAGGAATTGATAGATCTGTGAATAGAAAATCATCGCAGCTACTGAATAAAGTACAAAATATATTAATCTTTTTGTTCCTTCATTTAAGGGTAACGATTTTATATAAAGAAATAGCGCAGCATCCCAATAAAACATTACAAAAGTCTCAATACAGACTTCATATAGGAAGCGAGGTCGAAGAAACATCTCTATAAACTCTGTAGACATTACAGTATATATATGTATATTTATACTATAAAGTAAGGCCAATATACCTTCCCCCCCCCCCCCCCCCCCCCCCCCCCCCCCCCGCATCTCTCTCTCTCTCTCTCTCTCTCTCTCTCTCTCTCTCTCTCTTTCCATCTTCATAGAGGAAAGTCTTTGAAACAAGTTTCGTTTCTTCAATATCTTTCAAGTTTCTTTGAGCACAGCTCGTGAATTAGACGTAGAGTACAATCACATAGCATATTTATATATTTCCATTAAATTTTATTTATTTATTTATTTTTTCGTCAACTTCTTTACTCTTCGGTTTATTTCGCATATTTGTGTTGTTGCCCTGGGCTTAAGCGAGTCGGTTGCGAGTCACTTTTAACACGCTTACGTGCTTTTTTTGATGTTTCTGCGAATTTCTGTTGAAAAATTGCAGCACGTGTTCTGTTTAGCCAACATGTAAAGGGTTATATCCTTGCCGGCGTATCGTAGTTTAGCCCACTGGCTGCTTAATTAAAGCTGCGAAGTGGACTAAGACAAAAAGGCTAACCAAACATGGCCAAAGTGATTCAATTAGCGGGCAGCTGTTGTGGCTGCTGCAAAGGATTCTTTCTCTCTCTCACTCTCTCTCCCACGCCTGAGCAACAACACAGTGAAAAAAAAGAAACAACGGAGGAGAACATGACAGGAGAGCATAAAAAAAAGCACACTGTCTGACAAAAATGTTAATTACAGAAACCAAATTATGTTTATGCATATTTCATGCGTTTAATGAATTTACAAAACTCGTCCTACCGCTCCCGTTGCCCGTCTCTGCGGGAATCTCAGTCAAGTCATAGTCGACTCGAGCTGTCAGTGCCACAGAGTAGAGTCCTGGCTCAGACCAGGCAAGGCAAGGTAAAGCAGCTGCTTACTCAGCTGTCGCTAAGTTCTTTGTGCCTGTTGCTCAAACAAGTTGGTTGCATGTCTTTACCGCACTTTTTCCCCTCACTTCCTCACTCCATTCTTCTCTGTCTATCTCTCTCTCTCTCTCTCTCGCTGTCAAGTGCGTTGTCACAGTTTTCGGGCGCTGCATAAGTTTTAGCTCATTTAAGCAGTTCTTTGAGGCAAATGCCTTTGCCGAGCACTCAAAGCTTAACCCAGTTCCCACGCACAATTGCAATCCGCCTCAAAGATTTCATATAGTTTACGGGAATTTCACAGTTTGCTCTCTAGTGGAAAATATGAAATTTACTGCGATTTTAACTTGTGTTCCGCAAGTTTAGTTACAATAAATAACTAACTGAACTTTTTGTATTATTAAAATTTCCTTATAGGAGATAGAACTGAATAAAAAGACGCGAAGGTCTCTTTGTTTCATACAGTTTCATACCTTGGAATATATATAACTATATAAATCATTTAATGAAAAAACAAATATATAAAAATAAATAAACATTTTTAATATGCATATATATAATATATACACATAATGCTTATAAATTTTATTACTTTATAGTTTTCTTTTTCAATTAAATTAAATTTGCATTCGGTCTATTACTATCAGTGATTGGACTAATGAATGAATTATCACAGGCAGGCCTAAACATTATTTCAGCTTTTGTGCTGAAATTCTTTGAAATACTTTTTTATTTGTATTTTAATATTAATATCATTAGTATTATTATTATTATTAATTTACATTTTTTAATATTATATTTATTATTTTTATTAGAATTCGAATTTCATTATTATTATTTAGTAGTATTTAGTTTATTTTATTTAGTTATTATTTATTTTTTATTTTTTTCCTAGTGCATTTATTTCAATTATAATTTGTATTATTATTATTACTTTTTATATTTATTATTAATATTATTATTATTATTAATATTTTTATTTATTTATGTCTTTTATTTTTATTTTTATTTTTATTTTTTTTTTTTTTTTGCTTAGTGCATTTATTTCAAAGTGTTTATTCAATCGACAATTAAAATTATTATTATTATTGTGATAGTTTGTATTATTATTATTATTTTTTATTTTTTATTTTATTATTACTATTATTATTTATTTATTGTTTATTATTATTTTATTTTATTATTATTATTATTATTTTTATTATTATTATTATTTATTTATTTATTTTTATTTTTATTTTTAATTTATTTTATTTTATTTCATTTTATTTTTTTTTGCCTAGTGCATTTATTTCAGTGTGATTATTCAATCAAGAATTATAATTATTATTATTTATATTATTATTATTATTTTTTTATATTTATTTCAATGTGCTTATTTAATCAAGAGCTTTAAACACTTTCATGGCATTGCCAATGCATTGGCTAGGAGTATTTGAAAGCTTATATAAAATTTTGATTGCATCAGATATCACTGAAATCATTTTGCTGCCCCAAATTCGAGCAGAAATCATTCCAAAAATATTTTGATAAATGATATGAAAACCTTTTGTATATTCATTCCGATAGCGAACGGGGCATATTGGTTTTGTGCAATGTCTGTCTGTCTGAGTTCCATGTATTTGCGCATCCCGTTCGTCCGTTTTATCCGTCCGTCTCTCGCTCTGTCCGTCTGTGCATTTGTATGTGCGCCAATGGACCATAGATGCAATGCCAATGCAGAGTAAATGTTATTAAGTGTCTCGTTTGATAGCTCACAACTTCACAACTATAGAAGATGCAGTGTGGTTGAATATATGTACTTCTATATTTTTATGTATTTATGTATTTATGTATACATTTCCTTTATATTAAACATACTCTTCCACCTCTTAAGTTTTGCCAAACAAGAGCCAACTGTAAATTTTTTTTTTATCTTGAGCGAGAGTTATCTATTCAGTGACGTTTGCTGGCAACAGTTGCAGTTATTTTATTATCAAGTTAGTGTTAGGTTCTTCGACTTTTGGCATGTTAATGGAAAACCAAAATATACTGCACACTTGCCATTTTATGCTAGTTTTGAAGTTTGCAAAAAGTTCAGCAGCAGCAGCAGCAGCATCAGCAGCTGGAGATAAAGATTCAAAGTTTGAGCTTGGGTTTGTTGGACCGAGCCTTAACTTTGTCTATTGTAGGGCTGCCGAAAGTGCACAGTGTTGCAGTTCCTTAGGCATTTGCCATAAATCAAAACGGGCAATAAAACCTGCTCGCCGTACTCTCGCCCATACTCAGAAGCCATAAAAAAATGGGAGGCAGGCATGCAACAAGGCGGTGCTCGGGGCTATAAATCTAATGATAATTTGAAGCGCCACATTTAACGATGCTTTTGCGACATTTTGCACAAAAGAACGGCCACGGCCCGGGGCAGAGGTCAACGCACCCGTCGCACCGGGCTCAGGTCCTTAAGCACAATTAAATGCTGTGAATTCCTTTAAAACTGTTGCATACACCTGACACACAGGCCATGAATAAAGAATAAGGAATTTGTATACGGATTTCGGTATTTGTACTTTGCTTGTTATTGCCATTCATTTGCAGTTAACGAGATTCCTCCGACTCGGATTCGGACTCAGACTCAGACTCAGACTCAGCTTGAGAAGTCTTCTTTAATGTTGTCCGCCAGGTGGCGCCAGCAACGGCAGCATCAGTGGCAGTCGGTGGGGCTTAGCATATTTGAAAGGATTTGCTGGAGCATGCAACTGATTTGGCAAACATTATGCAACTGTAACAATTGCTGACAAACGAAGCCAATCAGTCGCCAGCGATAATAAAGTGAATACGATGCAGGAGGCGATGCAGCTGCAGCAGGGGCAGCTGCTACCTGACTTCAGCTGCTGTTTGCCAAGAGGATTGACTAGATGGGTAGAGGTACCATATATATGTGTGTATGTGTGTGTGTGTGCTTGCTGACAGAGTTAGCAGGAATCGTGCTGCTGATTGATCAATGCATAAGCACAGCCCTCAGGCCCTCAGACTGTGGCCAGTGCTCGGCAAATGGACCAAGTGGTCCCATAAAAATAAAAAAATTAGGACCCAAAAAAAAAAAAAAAAAAAAAAGGGAGAAAGAAATGGGAGCAAAACACTCACACGGGCCACATAAATTGTCATGTGAGCGCACGAAATTATATGAAAGATTCATGTTAATGGCATTGAAGTGTTTATGCGGCGTATACTTGATTTTTATTTGCCATTCGAAGATGACACGGGAAAAAAAAAATATATATATAAAAAAAATGTTGCTGGAATAGAAAAAAAAACAAGTTCTGGATCTACAAATAAATAATTGAAGAGAACAGACACACGCGCTAGCCTTTATGATTACGGTCAAAACGTTGTCAATGGGACAAGCGGAGGTTTTTTGGACCAGGGAATCGAAGTCGTGCCGTGGGCCGCGTTTAGGCCACGGCCACTGTGTGCTCGTATAGAATTGTTGGCTAAATACTCACGTCAAGTGTCAAGCTCCAAAGACACGGATGCTGCGGCAACGCCTTTGTCTTTGCCTTTGCCTATGTGAACTCTCGCTTTTTTTGAAAATTTCAACTGTGAACTGTGCCGTTGGCTGGCTCTGCTCGGGCTGCACGCACAGGACCGACTAACGACCTGCCACTGGGCGAGACAAAAGTGAACTGAGCCACAGCGCCGCTGATGCTGCAGCAGCCAAAACGAATACGAAGCTTGCCACACGATGCCAAACGAACCGAGTGGGGAGTAGATGAGTGGCAGAGTGGCGGGTGGCAGGTGGCGTGTGGCGGGTGGTGAGTGGTGACTGGTGCCCCATGCGAACGGCCCTACAGACAGCATTACAGCCGCTTTGCTGTGGCCCACAGGCATGTCACAGCATAATAATTGTGAACTATGTTGCATAGCCGAAAAGAAGAGTCACAAGCAATAACAAGAATGCATAATTAAACAACAACAACAAGACATTAAACTAATGATAACTGCTGCGTTAGCGAATCGCTTGATTGCAGCGCCTCTCTATGCGATTCTCTCAATACAAAAGGGACTCAATGAGTTGCAGTAGGAGCTGTTAATGCCATCTAAGCTTTACTTGCTCTATTGCTGCTTCAATTTCTTAGTTTCTTAGTATCTCCCCTCGATTTTTCAATCTCCTGCAGCGCATTGAGCTGCTCACTGCATGCAGAACAAACATGCAAGTCGCTTGATTGAAGCGCCTCTCCATGCGATTCTGTCACTATGAGGATTACTTACTCAGCTATAGTAAGAGCTGCATTTGCATGTTAGTTCAATCTAAGCTTTACTTACTCTATCGCTACTTCAACTTCTTAGTTTCTCCCCTCTGTCAAACTCCTGCAGCGCATTGAGCTTGCTCACTCGAATATCTAGAGATTTCCATATGCATGCCGAACAAATATGCTTTGTGTACGTGCTACCCCACCAGAGTGTCAAAGAGTGACCGCCCGCTGGGCTTAACTCGATTTGCACCTCGCTTCGTAATTCAAGTCGGCGGCATCAGGTGCAGGCAGCATCGAGTGTCGGCACTTGAGAGTCGCGCATTGCATGCAACAGGGCGCATTAATAAATAGTTAGATCTTGGCGCCGACTAATTTGGACAAAGGCTCTCGGCCAGTCAAAGTGTCCATAAGCTGGCCGTCAATTTGATCTAGGCATTGTCAGGTGAATGTCAAGAGGTCTTGGCGTAGCTTAGACTACAACAGCATTCAAGAATGCTGCACTTCAGAGCATGGATTGTCAGGTTACTCCTCAGATCAGAGACTCTAAAAGTGTTTGACTTGCAGATTAATTTACAATTGCAGCTCTGGCTTAGGAGGTCATCAGAGCAATGGCTCCTTTGAGTTGATTTACTTGCAAGACATAGCTAAGCAGCTCTATTGCATAGTTGGCACAGTGACAAGAGAAAGAAAGTATTAGTACTGCAAACCATCGGTTAACGAACGTTAACGAAAATTTCACATAAGGAACAATTCAGTTTCGCTTAACGAACAATGTTTTGCATAAAGAACAAATTAGAAAACATTTATTGTATGAACAATTTCTCTCAGTTAAACAACGAAATAAAGCAAACCCCGAATATACATTATAGTGCTGGCCATTGATCGTTATGGCAAATTTTATACCCTGGGTTCAGTTAAAATGGGAATTCGGGGTATAATGGTTCTGTGAAAATGTAGGAAGGAGACGTCGCACAGTGGGGCCTTTGCTCATTTTGCTTGGCGTCGCAGACACATAAAGTATATATATTCTTGATCAGCACAAAAAGTAAATTGATTTAGCCACGCCCCCTTCACCACCAATTTGAAAAAAAAAAAACGCACTTCAAAAAGTAGAGACTTGCAATTTGGCACATAGATACATTTAGATACTCTTAATCTATGTCCAAAACTCAACCCATAGTCGAGCCGTCTCGACTAGAGCATTCTTACTTGTTTGTTCTATTTTGTATGGTTGAATTGCAATTTGGACAGGGTATTATGCCGTTGGGATTGATGCAGTGTTGTTGAGTGAATCTTGTGTGTCCTAATCTGAGTCTTAGAATGTTATGCGTGTTATGTCTCTTTGTTTGAGGTTTTCAGATAGTGTTCTGTGTGTGTTAGATTGCTGTTTAGTTGCTGGCACCATGTGTTGCAGCGACCTATGTTGTTTTTAATTTTTTGTATTTGATTGATTTTAGGGGTTAAAGTTAAGAGTGTAGTGGAGTGTGGTATATTAATGGTGGATTTGGCGGTTTGGTCGTCAAGCTCGTTCCCTTTTACGCCACAGTGGCTGGCGATCCAGGGATTCTATATATTTATGTGTTGTTTCATTTTTCATTTATTTTAAAACCTTTTATTATTATTATTATTATTTTTAGGTAGATTCTAAATTGTATTTTTATAAAATCTAGCCTATTTTTACGCTCAAATTCTAGCAACACTGGTTGGGGTTATTTTTGTTCAGTTGATATTAAGTTTTATTCTGCTGCATATTGCATATTCTTAGACTATCGCAGAGGTTTTAAGAGTCAGCGTTCATTCGCCTATTAGAGTGTGGACCCTTTCAACTACTGTCGCTTGAGTGCACATAAGACATGTTTATGCATGTATCTCCATTTGTGTGTTCATGTCAAAACATTGTATGAGGATTTCAGATGGAGCTAGGCATAGTAACGTTTAATCGTCTTTGCTATTTAAGTCGCCTTCTAATCTGCTCTTGAAATCCATATCGGTAGATAAATTATTATATTCGGTTCTTTTGCATCTGAGCTCAGAGGCTCCCTTTATTACTGAGCCTCCTGCTCTTCGTCTTAACGTCATTGTGGAGAGTTTAATAACTAAAGCTTATTTAATTTTTTTTTATTTATTTGTATACTTTTATTTCAATGTTTATTTTTATTAAAAGTTTATTTTTTTATTCAACTTATTTTCATTATTATTAAAAAATAATTGGAAACTAACAAAACTTGTGTCAATATAAATATAAACACAATGATTTTGTATAGCTATAACATAAAAAGAAAATAAATACCAACTCATCGTGTTGCGGGTATTTTCTTAGCCAGACTGGCAAGCTCTGATCCAATTACCAGAAATTATAGATTGGCTGATATTATCAAACATGATACGATAGATAGAAAGAAATTATTGTAGAAATTTAGAAGAATTTAAAAGAATATGTATGTTTGTTATTTTGCAAAGAAATCTCATAGTCTGATCTGTGACAGGCTTTATAAGCTATAATGTAAGAAGAAGAATCAATTAAAATAAAAAAGCATCAGTATGTATTTTATATCTGTGCCAAGTCTTATAGAGAAAGCATGTAGATAAGTTTATATAGACTGTTATGGATCAATGTCAGTTATATATGTAGATGATTTATCAGTGAGACTAGTTTGATAAGTTTGACGTAGAGACTATATTCATGTTTAATGGCCTATATCTGTTATATGACCCAGTAGAAAGTAGATTGATGGAACTATGACAGGCGTTATGGGACTATTTATCAAGTCAAATACTTCAACATATTATTCAATATATTCAACATATTAAATCAATATAGATTGTTATGGTATAGGTATTATATTTACTTATAGATATTGTATTATATTATAAAGATATTTTGAAGAGGAATCTAATTCAATCTATATGCATTGAGTAGCATTTATGACACCTACCCTTATAGCTACGCAATCAAGTAGACTGATCTGTGGCAAGCCTTATAATTCAACGGAAGCGATAGAGAGAAAAAGAGACTGAACCGTATTAAGTATTATAAAGTTAGTTAGCATTAGAAATTATTGCTTAGAATTTTAAGGGTCTAGAGAAATCATGGTCTGTGGTAAGGTTGATATGAATAGATTCAATAGGCTATAGCTATAGTTGAATTAGCTTTGCTTAGCTGAGTAATCAGAGAGACTGATATGGGGCCTTATAACTTAATAGACTGATTTGGTGCTTTGAATTTGAAATGAAGAAGAAAGCATGATCTGTGACAAGCTTCATATAAATAGTTTTTAAGGAGCTATAGATGAGTAATCAGAAATGCTGATCTCTAGTAAATCCTATCAGACTAACTCAAAGTGAATCTGAGAATATGCCTTATGTGCCTATGGTAGAGAAAATGCTCTCTTGGCTTGATAAGAAAACTTTCAAGAAGCTATAGCTGGGTAATCACAGAGACTGAGCTGTGGCAAATATTATCAAACTAAGTCGAAGAAGTATTTATATGCCTTATGGATCTATGGTATATATATTATATAAAGAAAATGCTCTGTTGGCTTGAGGTGAATAGTTTCAAGAGGCTATAGCTGAGTTATCTGAGCAAGCAGTAAATCTTATCAAACTCGAAGAAGGATCTATATGGATCTGTATACAATTATATAGCTATATAGCTCACTAATCATGTTGATTGATCTATGTCTTATGGGTCTCTAACCTAGTCAGTAAGTCAGTTTGAGGCCTTATAACACGTGCTTTCGAAGAAGAATCTAGACGCTTTGTTTCTAGTGGCAGCGGGGGCTGTCAAATTTCACTTTATAGACATGAATCAGTCATGAGAGTCGCCGAGTCGAAAATAGTTGAAATAAATTTAATTTTTAATTGGCAAGCAAATGGTAAACAAACTTCAAGAAACTATTTCGAGCAGTATTCGTGGCTCGCTCATTACCTTTAAAATTTTTTTGATTCGTTTTTTTTTTTTTTACATCTTTTGCGGAATTCAAGAGCTGTGCATAACGTTACAGTTGGGGAGCGACTGCAGGCGGCTAATTGACATGCTGTGCAGCGCGTCTGCAGTGTTTCCTGACCCAACGTGCGGCTCTACGATGATTGTGTTTATTTATAGCTGTTGGCCACACGTTGCGCTATTGCCAAAAAAATCAGAAAAAAAAAACAGACGAGAGCACAAAAAACTTTACCAAATAAAAGCAAAAAAATGCTTTAATTGTCGCTCAAGTGGCCCCTGCCACGCCCCCCTGCTGCTGCTGTTGCTGCTGGCCATGGCAGCAACAGTTTCGCTACCTTTTTTATTTATATTTTGTTGTTGTTGTTTTGTGACTTTCTTTCCGCAATAAACGTAAAAAGTGACACCCACAGCTGGCCGGCATACAAATGCGAACAATTCGAGCGGTCATCATCGTTGCCAAGATCTCGTTCAACCCTCCCCCAGCCCCAGCCCCAGCTACAGCCACAGCCCCGCTCCGGACAGGTGACAGCCGGAACGAGTCGCCGTCGCGTCGTTGTCGACGACATCGTCTGCCCGACAAAATCTCAAACACAAATTCACAAATCGCGCTTATGAAAGAAAACAATGGCAATGCATAAATTATGTGAAAAGAGAAATAATAAACAGCAAGAAGAAGACAAAGACAAAAAGAAAAAATGCAGATAGAGAGAGAGAAAAAAAAAAAAAAAAAAAACAATTAAACAACTTACGTCTCGCGTAAATATTTGTAATAATTGTTGTAAAATCGCTGTCGCTGGCCAAGCCAGCAATTGGGCCAAGTCTAGCGGCAGCCAGACGAGAGATAAGACAAACTATGGCCAACAGAAGCAGAAGCAGAAGCTGAAACAAAGACAAAGACAAAAAAGCAAACAAAATAATTAAATAATTTGGTCTGCAACAACAACAAAAAGTTATGCAATATTCCACTATTATGACGCTTTGCCAAAAGTTTGTTTTTGTTTCGCTCAGTTTGTCAAATTTTTTCTTCTTCTTGCTTCCCGCTATCCGCTTTCCGCTTCTCACTTTCGGTTGCTTACCAAATAATACCCTGTAATAGAGCAGACTTTTATCTATTAGTTTTTCGCAGCGTGAGTGCTGCAAGCGTGGCCAGCCGCATTAACGTCTGTGAAAATCCAACACTTTGACTTTCTGCGCGGATGTGGGAACAAATGACGCAATCGCCAGCTGCTTTATAAATCGAATAACGCTTTGGCCGGTGGCCATATACCCTGCAAATGCAGTTACCCATATAGTGCATGCATATATATACATACGTATGTAAGTCGTTGCGTTGCACTGAATGCTTCAGCTTAAACAGTTTGATGTTTATTTTAAAAGGCCAGTGAAGCTGGCCTGCTGCAGGAGTGCAGCAAGCAGTGCGTAAGGGCTCAGGCAAAAAACTGCTTGGCAAAAGGCAATTAGCAAATAAAGTGCGTTAACATTGATTTAAAATTTGCATTAAAATAAAATGTAATAAAATAAAATAAAATTATAAATATATATTTTTGAACTATTGTATAACTTTGTATATATTATATAAATTATAAATTGTAATTTCTACATTTTTAAAGTCTTTTAGTATAAGTTATACTTTTGTAGCGTATTTTTTTTGCTTTACAGTTTGCGAATTACTGGAAGGGCTGTAATGCATAACCTTGCATAATGCTGTGAACTGCTTCGAATTTTTAAATTATATTAATTTTTTTATTCATATTTAATTCTCATATATTTTTGTATATATTTTTTTATTTGTTAGTATTCGTATATATATTTATATATTTTTATTATATATTATATATTTTACATATTTATTTAATTATAAACGAATTGCTTGTTGTATAAGTATATATTCCCATACAACTTTTTTGCTACTCATTGAGAAATAATTCCCTTTAAACCGTATGTTACAGATATGCAACAAGGCCATATAAAAGGAAAAGGATAAGCAATTCGTTTGACAGTTTGTCATGCTTGTGCAGCAAGCAGTTCTACAGACAGTCTTAGTATCAAATTCGAATTTGAGCTAAAATTTGCATTAAATGTAAAATGTACAACAAGGCAACATATAATCGATATTATGGTAAATGATGCGAAAAAGTATCTTATTTTCTTATTATTATTTATTAACTATGTAAATAAATAAAAAAAAATGCAGTGCACTGCTTGGCATTTCGCTTCTTTGCCCAAATAAATTCGAATGAGAGCAATTATTTGCATGACTTATTAAATTGCAACAAGACAACATTTATATAACTACAATATGGCTATGTACATAAAATACACATTTTATTTGTATATAATTTTTTTTATATATATACGTATATGACTCATTTACTATACGTAATACGTGAAATAGCTGTTCGCTAGAAAGACAGTTTTGAGGCTATTGGAATGCCTAGGATGCATTGCCTTGAGCTGCAAGCAGTGCCAACTGCTTAGCACTTTCGCATGCTTTGCCCAGCAAATTTCAAATTTGAATTTAAATTTGAAAATTCATTTGTCAATTTCGATTGATTGAAAATTACGTAACGTTAGTGCCAAAATTTAAGGTCTTGCCAAAATTGTACTTATTGTAAATTTGGCTCAACTATTGAGCAGCCGTACGAAATTCCAATATTGAATGGATCACAGGGAGACGACGAGCATATCGAAGATCAGGCCCAGCATGACGATGGGCGTGCAGATGGGTAAGCTGGAGCCGAACCTGAAGACGTGGCAGCGCATCGATTGGCCACTTTGCCAGCAGGCGGGCATCTTCAAGAACTGGGCGCTGCGACTGCACAACAAGAAGGCGCTGGAGTACTTCAATCGCTCCATCACCATATGCCAGACCGAGGGGCAGGGCGCTTGCTGCGACAACGACCTCACGCAGGAGGGCCAGCACAGGTGCTATGCCACTGACGATCAGTACTGCCACATGGCCTCCGATGCGCTGGACAAGCGCAGCGTCTGCCGGCGCGTGATTGCCCAGCCAGAGCTGGCTCTAGAGGATGCTCAAAAGGCGCACGATCTGTTGGCACTCCGGGGCGAGTCGAAGCTCAGCAATGTGCTGAACAAGTGCGACGCGATGTTCGAGTGCAACCAGTTCGAGAAGACTCTCATGCAGCTCCACATCGAGAAGCGCAAATACCAAACCAAAAATGCCAAGGAACTCTTCGATATCCGTGCCTTCCAAGTGAGTTAAGGATGGAGCCGTTGACTATGATCTCTAGCGTTTCCCTATGCTTAGACAACGAGCGCGCTCGAGGATAGCTTGGGTGATGCCCTGAATCCCTTTCTGCTGAGTAACTTGCCCCTGATAAGGCAGGTGATCCACTCCCGCCGCACCTCCGAGACACTACTGGCCCGGCCCATCTGGCAGCAGAACCAGAAGCTGAAGTGCGACGTGGAGAGCCTGATAGAGAAGCAGAAGACCGACTATTCACCGCTGGAGAAGGTGCGTCATCGCATGCGCGCGAATATCTACCACGCCCAGTACTTGCGCCACAGCGTCCGAGATCTGGGCATGCTGAAGCAGCTGCAGGCGATCCTCAGACTGCCGCACCTCGCCTCCCAAATCTCCACGCCCTACATGGTCGACCTGCTCGCCGAGCAGTCGGCCATTGTGCAGAAGTTCCTGGTAGGTATCCGATGCTGACATATCCTCGCGAGCCTTAAACTCACTCAAATCGCCTCCTTGCAGAAGATGAGCCACTGCCGCAGCCCGCTCTATCACTGCATGCACCTGAAGTGCCGCGGCACCCAGATCTCTGAGCGGAATCGCCTTACCGCCATGTATTACATCGAGTATCAGACGCGTCGCGAGTGCTTCCGGATGCTGCGCGAGGTGCACAAGCGCCGGCAGGAGCGGAACATCGACCGCCTGACCGCCTACGTCGAGCACATCATGTCCAGCGACATTGTGCTCAAGATGAATCGCACGCTGCCCTGGAAGTGGGAGTTCGTCAACGAGGTCTACAACATCTTGGGGCTGGCTCACATCGATCGCTGTGCCGTGCCACAGAATGTCGACTTCCTGGATCTCCGCAATCACTCCATCCTCTACCTGCAGACGCCGGAGCGTGCCAAGGATCTGTTCATTAGCTTTGACGGTCACAACATTTATGCCGAAATCGATAAGCATGAGGAGCGACAGAGTCGAGTGGCGTAAGTTACGAATATACATAAAAGTGTATACCCCACTCTATTCCATTCGAGTTCCATTCCATTCCAATTACGTTCCATTCGAGTTCCATTCCATTCCAATTACGTTCCATTCCCAATGCCATTCCACTTCAAATGTCAATTTCAATCCCAATTATATACTATTCTAGGTCAATTCTAATTCCGATTTGATTGGAATACATTTCATTCCATTCCATTCCGTCTAATATCATTCCATTCTATAGCAATTCGTTTGCAATGATAGTTTCATTCCAAGTCCTTTTCAATTCCAATTACTATATAATTCCAATTCAATTTTTATTTCATTTCAATTCCATTTCATTCCATCTGCATTCCGAGCTCCATTTCAATTATATTTGATCCTACTTCATTCCATTCTATTCCATTCCTACTGCATTCCATTTCATTTCATTCCATTTTCCGCTTAAATTCCATTCCACTGCCAATTTCATTTCATTGGAGAACTCTCTCATTTCATTCCATCACGTTCCAATACGTTTTCAAATTAAATTTAATTTCTGTCTGTTTTCCATTATAATTCCATTTCATTTCAATCCAAGTCCAGTTTCAATTACATTCAAATTCCATTTCATTTCATTCCATCCCATTTCAGTTTCCACTCTAAATCTATTCCGATTCCATTCCAATTCCAATCCATTCCATTCCAAATACATTCCAATTCGTATTCATTGTCGATTCCATTTCAATTCCGATTCCATTTCAATTCCAATTCCATTCAACTTCCAATTTCATTTCAATTTCAATTCCAATATCAATTCCATTTCAATTACATTCTGTAGCAAGAAAATTGAGCAACTGCAAAGCCGCCTGAAGCACTCGAGTTACTCCATCGAGCGTACGTATCTGCTGTTTGAGCTCGCGCGCTGCCACTTCAAGGAGTTGCACTTCGACAAGTGCATGATAATGGCGAAGAAGGCACTTCTGGGTAAGTAGTAACGGGTTTTTGGAGTTTAAGCTCGAGTGAACTAATGTAGCTATTGGTCTCTGGGTGTGCAGAGTCGCGCAACTGCAACAGCATCGTTTGGCGCTTCAATATCACCTTTCTGATCTGCCAGGTGCACGCGAAATTCCATCGCTTCAAGCGACTTGGGGCAATGCTGACCAGAGCCAGACATTTGGCCGAGCGGCTGCAGTCGCCCAAGCTGGAGGCCTATATGGCTCTCTGCCATGCGGTCAACAACTATGAACTGAACTTTGTGTGCCGTCGACAAGCGGACTACAATGTTAGGCTCCGCAGGCGCAAAGTTCCATCAGTTAGCTCGATTGATTTGACTGGCCGCACTGGGGAAAACTTCCGTTCATGGGCTAACCTGCACCAACATGAGTATGAATATGAGCAGGAGCAAGATCAGGATCAGGAGCAGGAGCAGGAATAGCAGCAGGAGTAGCAGCAGCAATAGCTGGAGTAGCAGCAGCTGGAGCATTGGGCAAACTGTTTGCTCCTTGCAACAGTTACTCTACAACTGTTGCTTAACAGAGTTAAACTGCTTGCCCTCTGCTTCAGCTGCTCTGCAACTATTATTGCTGATGCTGCTGCTTCTCAAACTGTCTCCATTGTGTTGTTGTCTTTTGTGTTTCTATTATTTTATTTATTTATTTTCTCGCTTTTTTCGCATACTTTTTTTTATTTGTTGGACTTTTTTTACAATCGCCATTAATAAAAAATAATGAATTAACAAGCATTTAAAATTAACAATACATTAATTCGCTTCATTAACATTCCTCGCAGCAGTTGCTCTGCAACTGTTGCTGTCGCTGCTGCTCACAAAATTGTCTTTTGTGTTTCTTCGTTTATTTATTTTTCTTATTTGTTTATTTCTCTCTCTTTTATTTAACATTTTTACAATAGCAATAAATAAATAAATAATTAATTAACAAGTTTTGAGCATTAACAATTTATTGAACATTCCATGCAGCAGTTGCTCTACAACTGCCAGCTGACAGATTTCGACTGCTTGCCGAATTGCTTTGCAACTGTTGCTGCTGCTGCTTTCAAAACTGTATTTTATATTTCTTCATTTATGTATTTAGTTTTCTTTTTGTTTTCTTTCGCTTACACTTTTATTTGTTTGACTTTTTTTACACAATAGCAATAAATATGTATTAATTAACAAGCATTTAGCATTAACAATTCATTAACAATAATAATAATAAATAAATTAACAATCAAATGTTGCACCAATTAAATGCTGCTGCGCTGCCGCATGCGCAAGCGTTGCAGTTGTCGGCGTCGCAGCTGCAGTTGCTGTTTAACCTCAGCTCCATTTACATTCCCATCAACAGCTTCGCGGCTTGGCTCATTGTTGCTGTTGTCGCTGTCGTTGTAGCTGTTGTTGTTGTTGTTGTTGTTGTTGTTGTTGTCGCTGTTGTTTGGCCTGACAGCGCTTTCATTGCTATTAGCAGTTGACGCCTCCTGGCTTAACTTTGCCTCGTCAGCGTCTTTAGCATCAAGTGCTGCATCATCATCATTATCATCAGTATCATTATCATCCCCTTCATCATCATCAACATCATCATCATCATCATCATCATCGTTGTCAACATTGTTATCATTATCATTATCACTGTCTTCGTCATCAGCTTCCTGCTGTGCCACTATCGAGCCCTCTGCCTCTACCTCAGTCTCTCTTGTCTCTGTTTCTTCTTCTGCTATCGCCTCCTCAGTCACCCGCTCCAGCTCGTTGTCATCCGCATCAGCTTTAACTGCATCAGCTGCTGCTTCTTCTTCTGCCTCATCTTCGGCCTCTTCTTCTACTTTAGCATCAGCAGCATCATCATCATCATCATCATCCACATTCACTTCATTGTCACGGTCATTGGCAATTTCAGCTACTGTCGTTGTCGCATCCTCCTCCGGCGCCTGCTCAGCTGCTGCTGCTGCTGCTGCTGCTGTTGCAGCTGGCGCCTCGTTGGCTGTTATTGAATTTGTAATTGTTTCAATTACTTGGTGTTGCTTTAGGTCGCTCTCGCCAGCATTGTCAACGTCGAGCTGTACTGGCGCCGCCGTCTCCTCCTCCACCTCCTGCTGCACCTCCTCTGGCCGCGCCTCCGTCTCCGCAACGTCATCGTCGCCATCGCCATCGCCATCGCCATTGCCATCACCATTACCAACGCCATCAACTTCACTGTCACTGTCGCCGTCATTGTAAGTCGATGACATTGCCAGCTCTTGATCCCCAGCCATGAGCATTTCACTTTCAATTGGCAACGGTTCGGGCTCCGTTTCGGCTTCCAGCTCAACGCTGGGCTCTGTGTACTTCTGGTCATCCCGGTCGGCATAGTCATAGTCCTGCATATCCTTAACAACATCATCCTCAGCCTCAGCCTCAGCGTCAGCGTCAGCCTCAGCCTCATCATCGGTCTCTGAGTTGCTGGTGCTGGGGAGCACGGGATTGCCATTCTTGTCCACGTACTGGAGACCGTCGAGGCCCATGCGCATGCACTGGAAGTGCATCTCGAAGAGATCGGTGGTGGCCAGGCGCACCACAAAGTCCATGCACATGTTCAGGTTGTTGTCCATTATGGCTATGTCGGTCATCTGGACGCACATGGCCATCGGCACGCCCATCATGACGGGTATGCAGAACGGCGAGGGATTGCGCAACGAAATCCCGTACTTGGACGAGGGCCGCTCGTTGAGGAATACCTCCAACTGCGCCTCCTCCAGGTGCGGCACGAACGTGAGATTGGCGCAAACTGCAATTAGAGAAAGAAAGTAACAGTTAGTCCGAAAAACAACAACAAAAACGAGAGCAACTGTGCGAGAGTTTTTCGCAAAGTAATGAAAGTTGCGGGTGGAAGTTTGTGATTCCAATTGGAATCCAACTACGAGCAGCGAACACCGAACAGCGAACAGCTCCGAGCGCCAACATGCAAACGATTTGTGGCATTTTGATTGGCAAATGCAACCATGTCATGTGACTGGCAACAATTTGTTGCACTTTTTGCTGTTGTTGTTGTTGTTGTTGTTGTTGTCAGCTTGTCTATATGTCGGCATGGTTGATGGTTCATGGCAAAAGTGCAGACGCTTCAATCAAGCAGCTGGACAAGTGGAGCAGCAGCAGCAGCAGCAGCAACAGCTCAGAATGTGTGTCAGCGTGTCTGTGTGTGTGTGTGTGTGTCAGCTGTTTACCTACCCTTTTGATCGAACTTGTACTGATCCACCTTGAGGCCGGCGCAGCAGCCACATCTTGGGCCGCGGCACTCGCAAGGCTGGCCAAACGTTGACCAAATGGAGCCCTTCTCGGAGTACTTGACGCTGGCCAAGTTGCGGCCACGCGACACGCTCACCGTGGGCGGCAAGTACGGCGTGTGCGTATCCAGATCATAGAAGATCAGTCCGTTGCTATAGCTGCGTGCCACAGTTCCAGGCAACAGCTGCAGTAGCTGCAGCAGCAGCAGCGGGACGGCGCAGGCGCAAAGCCATCGAAGCAGCGCACTTGAGTTAGGCATTTGAATTGATTTGATATGCAAATTAAGCTCGAGCTATATCCTTAAAGATTATCACACTTCACAGAGCAAAGCAACAAAAAAAAATATTTATTTATAAAACTTTGCTATATTTGTTTCTATCTTTTTATTCACTTAACAAAAAGGAGACGCGCGCGCTATCTTCGCTCGAACGCTGATCGCTCGACGTGTGGGTCGCTGGTGAATTAATCAACCGTTCGCGAGCAACGAGAATTAAATATTAAAACGCTGAACGCGTCGAGCGTTTGCTTAAAAATGAAATGGAAACCGTCAGCCAAAGCGCCAGCAGCACTCGAGGCAGCGACGCCAGCCGAGGCAGCGACAGCGACAGCAGCACGAGTAGCAACAGCAGCAACAGCTGCTGCATTTGTAGCTGTTTACTCTTTTTTTCTTCATTATTCACAAAGTATTTAAATACACTCTCCAAATTGTTTCTATTTAAAAATAAATATTTAAAAAAAAAATATATATATAAATATATATATATTTTTTTTAAATATTTATTTTTAAATATATATATATATAATAAAATGATTAAACAATTTATTTAAAAAATTGTTAAATATATTTATAAAGTGATATTTTATTATATTAATTTATTAAATATTTATTAAAATAATTTATCAAATAATTTATTATATATATTTATTAGATACATTTCTTCTATATATGTATATATAAAATTATACTTTATTCTATTTTTATTTATATATATTTTTAAAATAATTTATTAAATATGTTTATTTTAAATATTCATAAATTTATATTTGATTAAATAATTTATTGAATATTTATTAAAATCATTGAACAAATAATTTGTTGAATATATTTATTAAATATATTTATTTATTTTAAATGTTTATAAGCCTTTTTTATTTTATTTAATATATATGTATATATTTTCCTATATATATGTATATATACATATATATATATATATATATATAAATATATATATATATATATATATATATATGTATATCTTTATATCTTTAACATATATTCCAATTTGTTTTGCAGTTGCAATTTTTTTGCAGTTTTCCACTCATTTTCCGCTCATGCGGAAGTCTCCAGTTGCTGTTCGCTTCACATTGCTTAGCTTATATGCAATTTTCAGCCAGAGCTGTGCAAATTCTTCTATTTATTAACATAAGTCTGGTAACTCGAACAAGTTGCAGAAAAATGTTTTACGCCTTCTGTTCAAACTTGCTGCAGTTACGTGAGAAACACTTTCAACAACGTCAACGTACGAAATCTATATATATGTAAGTATATATAGACATCTATAGTAAATGACCAAAACTAAAATATATAAAATGTACAAAAGAGAAGTTGAAATCAAATATTTAAAGACTTCACTATCATTGATTACAATTAATAAAAAAATAAATCAAATCAAATAAAAGAAATAAATAAATTAAAAAAAAATAAATAAATAAATAATAAATAAAAACAAACAAAATCTTAATATTCATTCATAAAAAAAAATAAAACAATTCTAGCCTTAGCATACAAAATCAAAAATATCTATTTAGAATCTAAATTTTAAATCTATTTTATAGTACGCATATTTTCACGCCTCACAGTATCAGTGGCTTGGGCTGATATAGTAGAAACTGTTCAAATTTCTAAAATTCGAGTAAATTAAAATAAAAAATATTAAAAATTATACTTTTTATACTAGTTTAAGTTCAATGATGTACATCGACAATGGAAAGATATTAAAATCTGTTTATACTATTGCTCCAGAACGCGTTACACAATAATATCAAAGCTTAACTCGCTTCATCGTGAGTAGTTTCATATTAATTTTATTACACAAAATTTTTGAATTTTTGTTTCAATTTAATCACATAAATAAAATACTTGAAATAAACATAATTGGTCAAAAGTAATATTAGTCTAAATTAATTAAAAACTATTTTTAATTTATTGTTTATTCAGTACATTTATGGCATCTATTATATAGATTTATTATACTAATTCCTTCTAAATTTCCTTTTTGAAAATACATAAAGCAAAGGCTTGTATAATTTAATTTTAAATTATTAATATCTGAATTTAAATAAATAAAGATAGTCATAAAATGCTTAACAATATTTCAAATTATATGGATGGTATATAATCATAGGCATAGCATTAATATAATTTGAGTTTATTTGAGTTGAATTTATAATTTAAGCATTTTTCATTTCCTATATCTAGATGCCTTGGTTTGATCGGTCTCAAATCTTTATAAGCCCTTGGAAAAGGTTCTTTGATTGAAAAACTCAAATAGAATTGATTTCATTTGATCACGGTCAAACGACTTTTTAGTTTTATTGATATTAAAAATATATTTTTATACTTAATTTGAGTTAAGCTTTATTAGGTATGCCTAGCTTCTAGCTTCGAAATCTAAGTATTTTTCTAATTTTAAACATATCTGATATCTATTGGAATTCTCTGTTGAAAATAAGTTTAACCTCAGCTAAATGCAGTTTGAGGTAAAGCAGCTGAGAGTGAAAACCTTTTCTCGCTAGAGAGAGAGAGAGAGAGAGAGAGAGAGAGAGAGAGAGAGAGAGAGAGAGAGAGAGAGTGCATTGCTTCGTCGACTTGGCTCTCAGCAGTGAAGCTTTCTTGTTATCAGCATGCTGAAATCGACGAAGTCGACGTTGCCGTCTGCTGCGCTGCTTTTTTTTCTGATTTTTGTTTCTCTTTTTTTTTTTTTTTTATTTTTTGCTTTGGGCTGCTGCCGTTTTTCTTGTTGTTTGTTTGTCTTCTTGACTGCTGCTGCTGCTGCTGCTGCTGCTGCTGCTGCTGCTCTTACTGTTAACTGTTGCGACTGTGGCTGCTGCTGCTGCTGCTGCTGCTGCTGCTGTTTGGCTTTGTTGCGTGTGCCGCGTTTTGGGTGACAGTGACAAGAAAATTGCGCCGGTCGTGACTTGCTGGGAAAGCCAAAAAATGCTGCCGCTGCTGTAGCAGCTGCTGCCGCTATTGCCATGGCTAAATGTTATGCAAAGCGACGCCACTAACTTGGGTTAGGTCAGGTCGCTAGCGGGTTCTGTCTAACAGAAACGGCAAATGCCAAACAAAAAGAAACACACTGAAAATGTTGTAAGTTGTAAGCTGGTAAAAGCGCCTGATTTGTGTACAAGCGTTGGCCGTTTACATTGCTGATTTATCAATGGAAAGCAGTGCCATTGTTTAGGCCATTTTCGCTGCCAATTTCGCCAGCCAACAAGCACAGCCAACTAGCTAGCCAGCTAGCCAGCCAGCCAGTCAGCCGACCAAAGGGTCTTTAAATCCAATCGCATTAAGCGCAACGCTGCGATTGCATAATGAGTCAGACTTGCTATCCAACACCCCTCGAGCTGTCGAGCGCTACCAAATCTTGTTAAGCGTTAAGGGGAATAGAGTCGGGTTTGGGTTTGGGGCGCAACGACTCCAAAAAGTCAAGTAAAAGTGCTCTAGGCAAGCGCAATGCGACTCATAGATACCCTTTAGCAATCAAATTGGATAGAAACTCAACTAAGGCAGAGAGGAAGCGAGGGAAATAGAGAGAGAGAGAGAGAGAGAGAGAGAGAGAGAGAGAGAGAGAGAGAGAGAGTGAGAGAAAGATGGAGACTCTTATTTAAAATTATCAATAATCATATAAGATTATTATTAGAGAGAGAGAAAGAGAGAGAGAGACTCTTTTTTTTAAAAGTCTTCAATATTTATATAAGATTATTATCAAATATACTTGATATATACATATATATAATATATATATACTTTCTATCTAGTGCATTCTTCAGCTACTCAAATCTATGATACCCTCTATGCTTGCACTCATTTCCAATGTGTACAGGGTATATAAAATTGTCAAAGTTGCCAAGAGCTGCGACAATTAACGCTAATTCGACGTCGTCATCGTCAGAGCCACAGCCACGGCGTCTGCATCAATGTCTAGGTATTTAAAGAGGGGCATTGAGAAAGAGAGTGGGTGAGAGAGAGAGGGTGGCGGGGGGCAATCGCTATCATTGGTGCAATGCGCCCCGTTTATGTAATGAGCATCGTTGTTTGGCCATTGTCAGAGCCACAGACGCAAGAGTCGCATCGCCTCGCACAGCCTGGTCGGCTATTAGACATTATATATATACATATATAAAAAAATATATATACATTTATAACTTTTTTTATTCAGCATGCGGTATTCATTATTCATTACTGATAATATCAATTTTGAATGCGGCCTCCTTTTCTCTTTCGCTGCCTATGTTATGGGTCGTCATTAGCCACTGCGACGCGATCAATTGAACAGGTGAACAGCAGCTGGCGGGGGCCAACGGTACAACAATTGGACAATCGAACAATTGGCCCAACGAGACAATCCGTCAACTGGCAACTGGCAACTGGCAACTGGGTCAAGTGATGAATGCGTAACACAAGTGCGACTCGACATGACTCGACTCGACTCGATATAAAAGTCTGCCAGTTGCATCCATTAGAAATTAGCTACTAATATACATTACACACTCAGCAGAAAGCCACACTAAACGTAATTGGCTTAACGCCCCACTGAGTCATCAAACAGCCAAAGCTGCATTGGCATTGCATTCCCAATTTATTGCAAATAATCGCTCAAGTTTCAACAAAACAAAAAAAATAAAAAATGCTCATCGATGAGTAAGTAAGTGGATTACATTTAGATTTATATAAGTGGAATGACTTTACTAGAAATAGGTAAAAATAGTTTAGATACTTGATATGTGCTGTTATATAATGAAGGGCAAGCGTCGGAAATGGGAAATACTCATTATCTGAATATTCATAAGGGGAATTCAATAATTCAAATATCTCCAAAGTCTTCAAGTTGTGATACAGCAAAATTGATCAACATATTCCAAGCATGTGATGAAGAGCGATTTTATTTTTTATGTTTATGTTATATGATTGAAAATTGTCGAAGAGATATGTGAAATTATATGAATTTTAAGGGTAGTTAAAGCTCTTCAAAGTTGGCTAAACTAGCAAAATTATTGAAAACGGGAAATTTTCGTGAACAAGTTTTCACTTTTCAATTCGCAAGAAATCGTCGCAACGTATTACAGGCTACAAATTGTCTTTGGATAACAGCAACATTATTTTTGGAAACTTATTAATCGAGTGATAACTAAAAAACAATATAATATAATTTTATCAATTATATAAATTATGAGTTTTACTAGATAAATAAATTCTTAATGGTACATTATATATTCCATAGTATTAAAAGTAACTTTACTTGAACGTCGTTTGGCTCGTCTTTAATTATTGAATGTGCCCAAAAACAAAGCTAAGCATCTGTATGACTGCGTTCAAGCATCAACATGGCACATAAATAAATATATTGAAAATAGGCAATTGTCGATAACCTGCGCTGTATCTGAAGCCAAGTAATAAACTTGTCATTCCTTAGCTGCATCGAATAATAAAAATGTAACGTGAGACGTGAGACGTGTAACGTGACGGCTTAGCGATTGAAAGGGGACACTTGACAAACATCTGTGCACTTGTGTGCATGGAATTAATTGTAGCCTTCTAGTGCCTGGAAGTATTTTTAAGGTATATAAGCACTAGGATTTTATAAATAAACAGTTCAATTTTTGAATTCGGCAAATGTAGAGTGTTTTTATTTGAACTTTCTAACAGACTGTATGACCATACCGCAGTCATCTCAAATCTTATCATCAGTGAGACAAGCTGAATAGGAACACACAGAATAATTTTTAAAAGTGCTGCGAGAATTGAATATTTATGTTAAATACTTATTTTTTTTAATATTTATTATTAATATTTATTTTTATACTTTGTTCCCGAAGGGGAAAAAGTATATTGGGTTTGTGCAATGTCCGTCTTGCTGTCCGTCCGTCTGTCCGTCTGTCCGTATGAACGCAATATTTTTCGGCGCTATTAGAGCTAGAGACTTGAAATTTTAAACATATACTCATATATGTCCCCGAATTATAAAGTGTTAAAATTTTCCCGATCCGCCCACTAGGGGCGTGGCAAATCGGAAAACTCTTCCGCCCATAGTTAAGTTATCATACTAGATGATGAGCTAGAGAGTTGCAATTTGAAATGTATACTCGGGGTGACAACCCAAGTTCAAAAAGCTATGGCGGATATATCTACGCCCATTGGGGGCGTGGCAAATCGGGAAATACGTATCTTCTACACCGTTAAAGCTAGAACGCTGAAATTTTGCATGTGAGTTAATGTTATGATTCTAAGAAGATCGATCAAAAATTTTTATGTCTACGCCCATTGGGGGCGTGGCAAATCGGACCTGAATATATAGTGATTTTCCAAATTGTGCTATATTTTGAAAACTATTGACACTAGAGACTTGAAATTTTGCATGTATACTCGGGTTGACAACCCAAGACTAATAAGCTATGGTAGATATATCTACGCCCACAGGGGGCGTGGCAAACCGCAAAAGTTTATATCTCCTACAGTTTTAGAGCTAGAAGCTTGAAAATTGGATGGTTGAGTTACTAATGTTCTCCTCTATCGATGCCCCAAAAATAATTTTTCAGCCTCTTTGGGGGCGTGGCATATCGAAAAATACCCTGTAATTTTCGCATTTTTGGAATGTAAGCAACCAAATTTTGCAGTATCTTAGCCTCGGCCCTTTCTAAGAACTGGCAAAAAATTATGCGTCTACGCCCCCTGGGGGCGTGGCAAATCGGCAAAGAAGTTTGTTGTGGCCAACTGCATAATTCATGCATACAATAGCTTAGTAGCAATTGCTAAGATGGCAAAAAGCATTTTAACATAAATATAATAATAATAATGAATTTTAAAAATAAAATTCATAAGTTTTTGATTAATAAATAAAAAGTTTCCAGCGGGATTCGAACCTGGGTCTTTTGAATACAACATGTAATCGTTAGCTAAACCTAAATAAATTCACAGCTGATCAGCTGACCAGCTGATCAGCAGCTTGTGACGACACAAAACAATACAATCGCAATTCTTGCAATATGTATACACTTTTGGATGTGTATACACGTACATATACATACATACATACATATATGCATGCATAGAAAAACTGCCTGCCACACAGCGTCGCAAATCGGAAAGCATAAAGCAGTTTTAGTTTTTACTTAAATGCACAATTCATATGCGTATGTTTATAAATGATTATCAATTGGCAGCAAGCATTTTATAATAAATATACAAATATTAAAAAAATAAAAAATAAATAATTTAAAAAAAAAAGCTTTCTGCGGGATTCGAACCCTCGCACCTAAGTATATCTACCATAGCGCTTACCACCAGCGCCACTGCCCTGACATGAGCTTTGTTAACTAAAACCAAATAAGATTGCTAGAGCGTCTCTGACAAAACTAAAGTAACGATCGAAAAATTCCCAATTCAGTCACAATTCTTAGAATATTCTGGCATGCAAACTTTTGTATGCATACATAGAAAATTGCGTGTATACTCGTATAGTGTGTACATGTGTAAATTTGTAGGTATGTGTAGGAAAAACGTTGTTGCTTGCCATATACGTTTTCTAATTGTCGAAATATTTCGTTAATTAAATGTTTATTAAATAAATAAGATGCACCTATGGGAACAAAGTATATCGCTGTTAGTTGCGCCTAACTGCAACGTTCTTACTTGTTTTATTAGATATTATGTGATGAAGATTAAGGAGCAAAATAGATATTGATGAATAAATATATCGTTTATAAATGCTTTTAAGCAGAGCGCATAATCTACATATAATATTCTCTCTACATAACTACATAAGGTAGTTGACTGTGCGGTACGCCGATGTTATCTTTAAGGCAGCTCTTCGCTGCACAGATAACATCGGCCCATACTTCTCTACCATATAGTAGTATTGTGTTTGTCGCTTCCATGAGAAGCCTTCGTTTCCCTGCAGTCGGGCCGTCAACGTTTGCCATCAGTCTACTCAAAGACCCCGTTGCTATCGCTGTTTTTCGCGTGGCATGCTTCAGCTGATCCTAGAAGGTGAGTTTACTATCTAGTCTAAGGCCTAGATAGTTCACTGTCCTCTGAGTCCCTATCAGGTTTCCGCTTACTCGCATCTCTGTTTCGGTTGGGATCTGATTCCCCGTGAACAGAAGTAACTCTGTTTTATGGGTGGCAAGTTCCAATCCTCGAGAGCTAAGCCATGTCTGCGTGCGGATCATGACTTGGATAAGTCTCTTTTGGGCCTCTTGTTGACGAGTTGGGCAGGTTGACTCAATATTGATAATAAATAATAAGTAGTTAACATTAAATTATTGAGAATTTGGAATGCAAATTTATGTAAAGTACATATTTATTTATTTATTTAACAGTTAGAATTAATGTTAAATTAAAGCTAACTAAAAGCTAAAGCTCTGGCTACTGAGGCCTTCGGCTTGAGGTTTTACATATAAAAAAGTAAAAAATAAATAAATAAAAATTAAAAAAGAAAAGTAAAACCTCAAACAGAACAAAATAATAATAATCATATTGAAAACAAATAAAACACCTCCATGGGGTTAGTGACACTATTTTGTTATTTTAAATGTTTTGTACTTTTGTGTAGGCTTTATGTACATATATATATATATATATATATATATATATATATATATATATATATATATATATAAATATATATAAATATATATATATAAATATATATATATTGCCCACATAGAGATAAACTTACAATTGTTACCTGAAGAAAATCTTAAAATGTGTCAATATTATTTTCATTTAAATTTTATGAGTTAGTTGAATTTGGTTTATTTTACTTTGACAGCTGCTCTTGATTGGGTTTTTGCAAATATTCGATGAGTTTGGCTGCACTTTGCAAAGCTTTGTTTTGGATTTCCATGAATTATACAGTCAACACTTTTGATTTTATTATATTTTCAAGAAAAGTTTGTGACTGTTTGCAGTTCATACTTAGTAGTTAATTTTACTTTATTCTTATTACAAGTTGTATGTGCATAACTTGAAGTGTTTGCAAAGTTAATGAAAATATGGAATGAAACAGTAGTCAGAGGGCAAGCTAATTGTACAAGTCAGAGAGAGAGAGAGAGAGAGAGAGAGAGAGAGAGAGAGAGAGAGAGAGAGAGAGAGAGAGAGAGAGAGAGAGAGAGAGAGAGAGAGAGAGAGAGAGAGAGAGAGAGAGAGAGAGAGAGAGACAGAGACGGATAGAGAAATATAGAGATGGATATATGGAGAGACGAAGAGATAGAGATAGAGAAAAGTGTAGATGAAGATAGAGAGGAAGATAAGAAGGAAGATAGAGAGGAATAGATGTAGAGAGAGAGAGAGAGAGATTGCTTTGCTTGAAAGCCAATCTTATATTCCATATGTTGTACATATGTATTTCTCACATATTGGAGTTAGTTAATTATTTGAACTACTCGAACAAGGCAATTGAAAGTGAAAACACGAGAGAGCAAACAAATAACAACTAACTATGAATGCCCATGAATACGTAGTACGCATAAATCTGTAACGTTTTGTAAACGCTTCCTCGAACCACAACAAATTTACAGCATAAATCAACATTGAAATCCACGCACAACCAGCTCCAGCTCCAACTGCAGCCCCAGCTCCAACTCCAGTCACAACTGCAACGCCAAGTCCAAAATAGAGCGTTGGCTGTTACAGTTCGCCTGGGCAACTGGTTTGCGTCTGTCCCTCGTTGGCCATCGAGGCATTTGGCCTTTAGAGCCACAAATCTCAATGAAGCTGTTTGCTGGACTAAGAGATATCCTGTAGAAAAACATGAACGATAAAACATTGGAGTTACTCAATTGAAGCAATATTCAATTGAAACTTTACAATTACAATACATTTTTAAATCAAGTCTAAAAATAAATGCTTAATTTATTATATGGTTTTATTTTTATTTATTATATGACAGATATAATATTAATTTATTATATCTTGTCATACGTAGAGCAATTAAATTCAAATCATCAATATTAGCAAAACTTACAACAATATTTTTATATGACAATTATAAATAAAATATTAAAAACTCTTTATCGGGAACTAAAAATAAAAAATTGAAAATATTTCTTACTTAAATTAGGATAAGTGTAACATTAATTAAAAAGTAACAGCTAAAAATATAAATAAATAAATCAAATAAAATAAATATATATATATGTATATATAAATATATGAATGCCAAAAGTAGCAAAGCTAAAATGTAAGTAATATATAGCCTAAATTAGAAATATATTTATATTTAAATTGGGTAATTTACAATAATAATGATTTAGAGCATAAATAAAAAAAAATATATTAAGAAGTTCGAATTCAAAAACACAAAAAAAAAAATATTAAAATAAAATAAAAATAAAATAAAACTAATAAAAAAATAATAAATAAATAAGTAAATGTATTTACCTATAACTAAATACTGTAACTCAGCTCAAATTAAATTAAAACTTTAAACATTAAAACAAAAATAAATAAATAAAATACAATATTTATTTACATGTGAAAGAGAAGTTTCAAATTAAAAAAAAAAAAATCAGATACAAAAATTAAAAAGAATGTAAGTGTTAAAATGTATTTACTTAAATAAAAATTAAAATATTTGCACTTACTTAAATTCGGAAAAATTAAAAAAGAAATGATTTTTAATAAAGAAAAATTTTAAATAAATATTAAAATACTTTAAAATGTCTCGACTTTTATATATATTTTTTTAATGCTCTTGAGCAACCCACTGTTTGGATATACCCAGCGAATGGTTTAGTTGCGCCATTTGTGGATCGAGGGCATCTAAACGCAGTTTGTGCGTAGCGGCTCAGAGCTGGTGGCTTGGACTTGGACTTGGTCATTGGCTGGGCACGCAAACGCATGAATGCTGGCGGGCTAGAGGCTGGGATTAGAGTGACCATTTGGCATGTTTATAACCAGTTCACCCGCTGCTTTGTGCGTGCGCTTCCGTTTTCCGGTGCAGCCAAAAAAAACAAGAGCAAAACCAGAGCCAAACAGGCTGACATGGTGAACAGTTGATGGGAACATATAAAATGCACTGCATTTTGTAAGCGAGGCAACAATTGTGGATCAACCAGCTAAGAGAATGTCGACAAGTCTAGTGTGGCTGCTCCTGCCGCTGCTGTGCCATGGCATTGCCGGCCAGCAGCTGATGTACGCGCGCGATCAGCGCTCGCTCTTCGAACTACCCTCGCTGGACTGGAACAGTGTTGGCGGCTTCAATCCCATTAGCCTGGGCCACATGACCAAGGATGAGCTGCTGACGCTGCTGGAGGCCTGGCAGGACGTTGAGGCGGGCACAGCGACGCCGGCTCCTGAGCCAGCCGAGACTCCAGCGCCGCCGACAATGCGGCCACCAAAGCCACCGGCACGCCCACGGCCACCACCACCACCGCCACCGGCTCCACCAGCTCCCCCAGCACCAGAACCCGCACCTGAACCAGCTCCAGCTCCAGCTCCGGCACCTGCACCTGGCACACCTGTAACCGTACGCTTGCCCGCATTCGTGCCAATCCAACTCGCTGCCATGTTCACGCAGCCCGCAGCAGCAGGCGCAGCGGAGGCATTGGGCGCAGCTCAGCCTGCCGGCAGCATAAGTGCGACAGAGCTCGACATGATGGCGCAGTCTAATGAGGACGCAGTTCCACGTCTATTTCAATTTACGCAGCTACCAATGGTGGCGGCTCAGCCACGATCCCGTTCTCCCCAGCCGCCGTCTGTGGTGCGCAACACATTGGAGAGCGTCGATGCGGGCGTTGCGTCACTGGCCAATCTCGTCAAGGCCAAGTCACTGAACGCTAGACCCAAAGTCCAGCCCGTGATCAAAGACTTGCCCATACACCAGGGGCCGCCACTTAGACCTAGGTAAGAGATAGTTGCTGTCACTATTCATCTTCAAAGCATTTCACGCTTATCCATATCTTTATCCCCTCAGATTTCCACTGCCACCCTTGCCATACCTGGCCAATGCGCCCGGCCGGCTGGAGTTGGTGCCCTCATCGCAGATCATTGGCGATTGGCGTGAATAAACCAAAGGCGAAGAGTCTCTAAGTCTACTCATACCTTTTTTTTTTTTAATAGTCATATTTAACACAATAGAAGACTAAAAAAATATATATATATATAATCGAATATTAACTGATTTATCAATATGTACAGTCGATAAATCTCTTACAAATATTTTCTTTATATTATATTTGTATATAAACTATGTTTACTCAATGGAGCTTTAACTGAATACAAAAAAGTACGGTTTTTTTTTAAATAATGTTTAATTTTCTTATTAAAAATAAATGTTTTAAAATTGAATAATTGTTTGACTTTCCAACAATTTTTTAACTATAAAATACATTTGCTACTTGAGTATTTTAATATGAATTAATTTATATTGTTTTACTATATTTTTTATTGAATATAACATGCTAATTTTATTAACACCCATAAATAAACCGAATTTTAAATATGCCGCCATTTACTTTAAACATACTAAACACTTAACGCTCGCCTGGTCACCCTGGCTTAATGTCTGTCTACTGCCGTCAGGCAGTTTCAGTGCAGTTAGTATTTTATTTGGCTTTTTTTAGCGCTACATTTCAACAACTGTTGCTTAGCATCCAGAAGCGAAACTCAATAATAAAATTTATTTAATATTTGAAAAGGGAATGGAGAATGATGAATTCGTATAAATATGAATAGCATATATATTAATATACTAAGGCAATGCCATTGAATCAAAACTAGAGTGTTTTGATATGCATTTCAAGCACAACAGCAATGCATCTATAAAACAAAATATCTATAATATGTAAAGTGTATTTTATTAAAGCAAGGCTTGAGAGTCAGTAAAACAATACTAAATACAATATCAATGAATTTATTTTTAAGTTGATTAAACGTTTACTGCAGCAAGGCTTAACTGAATGGAGTGAATTGCATATGTATATGGTTTCATTATGAATTAGAGCGAGATGGCACGTGACCAGCATTGATTAAAGAGAGAGCGCATGATGTTCGCCTAATGTTTAACGGGCTAAAATATGACAACCGTTTAGGAAATTGAAAAATAAAAATAAAACTTAAATACTTAAAAATAATAAGTATTCATAATAATTTGATATTTTTTTAATTGAATGTTATTCAATAATTTTAAATAAATCATTAAAGGAAGCATCATTGTTTTAGTTATATGTAATAATAGTTATTCATAAAATTTATTCGGAATCCAATTTCCCGAATCAATGAACTATGAGAAATCTAAACGCTAGTCTCAACTATAGGAACAGTTAAGATATTTCAATTATTTGAAATGTAAAAATATAAAAGTCACAGAACAATGAAAGTTAAGAACAAATGTACATCAGTATGTAATGTAATGTATGTAAATGTATATCAGTATTTTAGGAAAGCCTATTAGGAAAGCCTATGTATATTATTAATGATTTAATTTTTTCTTAATTTATCAAAAATTAATATTATTAATAATTGAAAATCAATAATATTTTAATAATTTGAATATATAAATAATGTCATTGATTATATAATTAATAAATATTACGCTCTTTTGCTGAGCATTACAAAAAATCATAATATTTAAGATGATAATGGAACGAAAGCAGCTTAGTTTGAGAAGTTTTTAATTCATTTTTGCCTACACCTTCGACTGACTTCACTTTGAACAGAGCAAATCTTTCAATTCACTCCTGATCCATTTATTTTCTTGCTTATCATATTCCACCTCAAGTGCACATATTATGCTTTAGATCTTGCAGATCTTACAGGGTAGCTTGAGCTCAGCTAGTCTAGCACTCAAGTAAATGGCAATCTGACTTGTACAACTGTAACTTGCACAGATATAACGGTTAATTTCAGCAGTTAAAACAGAGCGTGATTTGAGCTTTTGTCGAAGCCAACGCAAGCGAATGCTAACAGTAAAAGCTGGCAGGAGCGTGGGCTGGGAAAGCTTTTTGATGGCTTTTACTGTTGCGCCGCTGTTACTGTGCGGCAAAACTTGTTGTAAACGGACGGATGCTTCCGGACTCTCGAGTCCAGCGTTGCGATTTTAGAATCATTCGTCAACAGACTCTCGTGCGATTCGGTTCAGCTTCAGACACACTTAACTCTCTCTCTCTCTCACTCGCTCTTGCTAAGGCTAAGCAGCAGCTAAGGCACTTCGCTCAGTCAGCATCACTGACGACAGTCAGCGCTTTGTTAGTCAGAGAGGGCAACAACAACAACTGTTACACTCGCGTACGCATAACGGTTAAAATTTTTGAAAAATTTTTGTGTTGTGCTTGCGGATTTCAGAGTTCTGTGTTTCAGAGCCTGTGTGTGCGTGTGTGCACGTGTGTGTACGTGTGTGTGATTGTTGATCTTCTTCTCTCATTTTTTTTTTACTGTGTTAAAGCCAAAGGTGTTTGCATCTGCATAACTCGGCGACGAAAGTCGAATGTTTTGAATTTATTTTCGAAAACAAAACCAAAACAAAGAGAAATAAGTAAACAAGTGAACAAGCTGTAAAGCGTGAGCAGCAAATACCACAACATCAAACAACAAGTTAAGAAGGTGAGTACAGAAGATGTCAAAACTTCAAGTTGAAGTTCAAGCAAAGTATATTGAATTTAATAAATTTCAATAAAGTATTTAACTCATTTGAAATCGGGTTTCTTTAGTTGTTTGACATCTCAAACTTCTTCAAATTGAAGGCAAATAAAAATAATCGATGTATATTTATTTTAGTTTAATAGTTTTTATTCGTGAACAATCGGGGCTCTTTAGTTGTTTGAATTGGGATATCGAACGTCATACATAACAAGTTTTCTTTTTGATTCAAGAGAAATCAGAGAATCTGTTTCAGTCTTATAGTTCTGAAAATCGTTCAAGAACTTTGTATTGCATCTGCTTCTTTTATTTGATAAATATAATTGAAAAATAAATAATATAAACCCAACGGGAAAAGTGAAAAATATATACAAATATATCATCTTTTAAATATGATATAATAACAAAGCAGATAAATAATTAAAATAACGAATAATATATAAAATATAGGAGAAATAAATTTAAAAAAAAAAAAAATAATAATAAAATAAAAAATAATAAATATTAAAAAATTATTTTAATAATATAATAAAGTAGAAATAAGTACAAATAAATACATAAAAAAATTATTATGAATAATAAAAAAAAATAATTGGGAAAAGCTTTTTTTTTTTTTTTTACCTATAATAAATAAAATGTAGTAAAAAAATATATTATTTTTTCTCTTATATATTAAAGTCTAAATATGCAAAAATTATTATAAAAAATATAATCTATTAATAAAAAAATATATTTATAATATATTAATGCATATGTTCAAAAAATATGCAATAATGTTTTATTTTTTATGTATCATAACAAATTTGAATAAATTCATTTGATTTGTATTAAATATGTGTATGTTAACTAGAATATATGATTAAAAAACTTCTTATGCATTTGAAAGTAAAACATAAATAGAAACGCGTTAGATTTCGAATATCTCTTGAAATTTAATGCTTAAGGAAATCTCTGATACTTTCGAGTATACTCGAGTGTAGATATCCTACTTGAAAAATCTGCTTTATTTTATGCCTTATGTTTTATGTCTGCTGCTAGCTCATAACAGTTGTGAACGTACTTTAAAAATAAATGATTTCAATCAATACTTATTGATTTGGTGGCAATGTGAGGATTGAGCACAAAAAGTTTCTCGAATGTAAAATATGTATTCATATTGAGCAATTGTAATCACTGGAATGAAACAATTTAATTCTTTCAGAAATTTGGTTTTGCTTGTACAAATTCGTTCTCATTTAAGCTCAACTTTGAGTGTACTTTTGGCCAGGCTTTTTAGCGAGCGAAAAGAAAACGAAACCAAAGGCAGTTCAAGAATGAAGAGAAACATCTAAGAGTTGCCATCAAAGTAGGCGCTGGCTGTGTGGGTTTTCCAGTTCATTAACTTTGCAGAAATATCAACAGAAAAACATAAACATAAGGAGTTACGGCAGCTGTAAATATAACTGTAACGAGGTCCAACTGGTGTTTGCCCAAACAATTTTCAACCAATTTTATTTAACTGCCTTCGCAGATAATAAATCATTTTCTTTGCCCCGTCCGCCCGATTTGCCAGACACCCCCATGCGATGTTAAGTGACTGATGGGCTGAATTTGTGGGCCAGGTGGCTGGTGGTTGGTGGCAGGTGGAACAGACATTAGATGGCCTTAGATGCTGGCTGCTCCTTTCATTTTCATTCATATACATATATCTCACTCACTACTCTCTCTCTCTCTCTCTCTCTCTCTCTCTCTCTCTCTCTCTCTCTCTCTCTCTCTGTGTGTGTCGACTTTGTTGCGACGTTATCTGTTTTTTGCTAATTAACTTGGCTGCCTGTGGCCGAGTGCCAAACGGTGCGAGCGAGACAGAGCTAGCGGGATATTGACAATGAGAGCGAGAGCGCCAAGGAACGGGGTTAGACTTGAATGCTACGTTTTGAGTTTCTTTGGAAATCAAAAATCTCATTAAAATGTTCGGCAGGCGCGCCCTTTTGTCGCAAACCTCTTTAACATAAAAGTAAGCACAGGCAAAGGCAAACAAACAGCAAATAAAATAAGAATAAGAATAACAATAATAATAATAATAATAATAATAAACTGTTGCAATAACAGCAACAACTGTAATGACAACAACTGCCAACGACAATTACTTAAAGGTTGGCCGCTTGCTTCACCTTTGCGTCGCTCGCAGGCAATATTTATTGTAGTTACATTTTCGCTGGCTTTTCATGCGCAGCGCGTTTTCCACTTAGCCAAATAGTCATTTCACTGAGCTTGCCACCCCACGCCGGTATCCATGGAGCACACAGGCCAATTGCCAACGAGATTTAAAAAGCCGAGCGTTAACTAGGCGTATGCGCAATTCAAATAAACTCCATTGTCATATAGCAAATATTTACTGTACAACTACTCTCTCTCTCTCTCTCTAAATCTTTCTTTCTCTATGTATAAATATATCTAATATTTATGCTGATTTATATACTATCCAATTTATATACTGACATATAACTAGTTCTACCTAAAAGTCTCAACTAATTTTGTGTTAGATTAACTCAGAATACAGTGCTAACACAATAGAGTAGCATTTTTATGGGGTCTAACTAAAGGACAAAAGTAAATATAAACTGTCTTTCAGCATTTCCAGTTTTGTTTGGGATATTCGAGCAATCATGTGCAGAGTAGTGATGGCACGATTAATCATTCGATACACATTAATCGATTGTTTTGCTATCATTCACGATTTAATTGTATCGTATGATGGGTTTCGATTAATTGAAACCATAATCGATAATTCCAAAAAATAATCGCAGCGTTTCCTAGAGTATTTTTGCGGGAAAGCTCCACAACTTTTTAACCATGGCACAAACAAAAAGTGAAGTTGGGCTGTTTTACTGAAAAATTGATTGTAAATGATGCAATTTTGAAGGTAATAGACTCAGAGCAGTTTTATTGGGCCAGTTTAACCATCGATTTGGTACAATAGATTACAGGTTTAGTACAATTATTTTATTGCTTCAGTATTAGATCTTAATGACAACGTTATCTAGGAGCAGATGCGTACAGAGCATTGTAATGTACCCACTCTTTACATAATTTAGTGTCGATTCAGCTTAATAATAGACACAGAGCGCAACTTTTGTACAACGCATGCTACTTTTACCTAGTAAAGTTTTTGTTCCTTAATTCCAAACTTAATAAATAAATGTAAACATGTTTTTTCCGCATTTACTTTTTATACCCTGAGCCCATTGAAAATGGGAAATCAGGGTATAATGGTTTTGTTAAATGTATGTAACAGGCAGAAGGAGGCGTGGCAGACCCCATAAAGTATATATATTCTTGATCAGGGCGACGAGAAAAGTTGAGCTAGCCCTGTCCGTCTGTCCGTCCGTCCGTCCGTATGTATGAACGCGTCGATTTCCGAAGATACAAAAGCTAGAGAGTTAATTCTTTTTTTTTTAGGTTCGTATATTGCACGCGCAGTACGAGTTTGTTTCAGAAATTCGATAACTTGTATATTTGCAAAGTTATCGATAAACGAAATTATCGGGAACCAGTTATAAAATTCTAGCTAATTCATCTTTAGAGTTCGAGTCTCTGAGTCTTCTGCATATATATAGATACTAATTTAATACAATTTCGGTTTTTGTCAGATTTTGGATTCCGGTCCCCACTCCACCCCACCACCCCCAAATGTGAAAAAAAAAATGCATTTCAAATAATAGAGACATGCAGTTTGGTTTAGCATATAGATATGAATATCATAATCATAATCTGAAGAAATCAATACGATTGTCCATCTAGAAACAAAATTATTAATCATCAAAGTTTTCCCATCAAAACCCATGTGGCACAGCAACAAAGGCAGCGAGACAGCAAGCCGCCTGCATTGCTCACACACATACATGCTTACAAGCGTGTGTGTGTTCGTGTTTTTGCATGTATAGTTTCTTACGCGTAGAGAATCGAAACGAAGCATTCTTGGAATATGATTCGTTCGAAGAAGGGCTCAGGGGATTTCGTAGTCGAGCAGTCTCGACTACAGCTTTCTTACTTGTTTACTATACGATGTCATTGCATTACACTACTAATTATACATATATAATGTGGTCATAAAAAATATAGAAAAATAAATAATTTTATTAATAATTAATCAATTACTTGTCGTCGAATTGAAATTAATAATCGTGTCACTTCAATTAATCATATGATTCAATAAGCGATTAATAATTGCTGTTTGCCATCACTAGTGCAGAGGGCAATGAATTTGTAGTGAGGTATAGACTGAAACTACTTCACCAATGCAATGTATACAATTCATTTATATGAAATTGAAAACCCTTCACAAACAGATATTTGGATTGATCTATTCAGGCAGAAACGCAATGCTTTTCGTTGGAAATTTATGTAAGGTTGGCGTAGGGCATTGAGAGAGTTGTATATAATGATTATTATTATCAACTGCCGCTGATGATATGTCTCAAAGCGGAAAATGCATTTCTGTTGAATTTGAAGATTACTGAAATTGGGAATATATACATGGATACGTATACAGTACATATTAGTAATATAACTAGACATATATAGTAGTGTATATACTTGGCCAACAAGTATTTGAGGCGATAGCATTATCATCATATATCAGCATAAGCGTTGGCATTAGAGACATATTATGGGGAGGGCCATGCCTCCTTCTGCATGTTAAATGCATTCAACATGCATTATATCCCGATTTCCCATTTTCAATGGTTTCAGGGTATAATAAAGCCTTTCATATAGAGTAGTATAAACAAATTTGATTTTTCATCAAGACTGAGTCTTCAAATTTTATTAAATTTATATATAATTTCGGAGTTTGTTTATATTTGGCCCACTCAATGCACTGAATAATAAAAATTTCAAGATACAATTGCTAGTTTGTTTGACTTTAGGAAATCTTGAATGACAACAGCTATACATATACATATACTACATATACTACATATACTACATATACTACATATACTACATATACTACATATACTACATATACTACATATACTACATATACTACATATACTACATATACTACATATACTACATATACTACATATACTACATATACTACATATACTACATATACATGTAAGTTTTGAGTAAAATTCATATTTTCGTACATTTCTACTGTACATCGATGGACGCTGTAGACAATGTTGTAAAAAACAATGTTCTTGGGAATTTGTAGTCCACTCTGTGAAAAGTAGTTCGAATTGATTCACATTCATTGACATTTGTGGGTCAGCAGAGCCTTGACAACTAACTTTGATTTATTGAGGCTTTAGTCTGCAGCATTTATGAAATTTCCATTATTGCATTTGCTAGAACACTTTTGAATATTTCATGCACTTATTCCGAAATTGGATATTTTCCCAAATTTATATTCAATAATTTACTATGCAAGCACATTTCCATAATTCTTGGAAATCTTCATATATTTTATAAATTTTGGACATGACGCTCGCAGTGCTGTTGCTGCTGCTTAGTTGACATTTTGGGCATTAATTAAATTCATGTCTTGCCACAAATTGTGCTGTATAAAGCTGTTGCAATTACCGAGCTAATGCCATCAAATTAAGAATAACAAAATGGCAGCTCAATGGAATTAATGCACATTGTCAGCTGCTGCAAGCGCTTGTGTGTTTAAAAATGACCTTAGCCTTGGCCTTGACCTTGACCTTGATTTTGATTTCGAACTTGAGCTTGAAATAATTGAGTTGGACAAAAACTGACATACGCTTGGCGAGCTTTGAGTATTATTGCATTGTAATTTTATAGGTTACAAATTTTGTAAAAATGCTTTACTGATTTTATTATTTATGATATTTAAATATCGCATATCACATGCATTTTTATATGATTTTTTGTAATTTTAAATAAACGTAGACAACATTTATTATTTAATTTTAATTTACCATCAATTTATTGTGCAATTTATTTTATTTTCGTTAATTTTTTAATTTATAGGTATTCATATTATTTTTATAATCATTTCTTTAATATTTTTATATTAATTTCAATATTCAGTGTATTAATATTTTGTATATAATTATTACATAATATAATATGCATTATATATATATTTTGTTTTCATATATACATATTAATTAATTAATCTCATTATTATGATTATTATTATTTTGTATAAACATATTTGGCTTTTTGTTTATTTTTGAATTCTAAAGTTTGTTGTATGTTTATAATACAATATTAAATATTATTATTTTTTTTATTTATATTTTTTGTTTATTTTATTTTTAATATATTTATTTTTAACATAATTATAAAAAAAATTTTATTATATATAATATTATAGATTTTATTTACTTTATTTTTATTTATAATTAAAATTATATCTTATTATTTACATATACATATGTATATTTATTGCACGTAAGTATATTTGTAATTATTTATTTTATTCTTTATATTGTTGTTTATATATATCAACTTTTTTTATATACCAATGCAAACAATTTTTATTATTTTTATTCCTATGTGAAGAGAATTTTTAAATTGTATTAAATTTCAGCATATGATAGGTTTCTAGTTGTAAATTCCATAGAAATTTGCGAATGCCAAAAAAATGTGTTTAATATTATTTGTTTTATTATTCCTTTTTTTAATTGAGCAATTCAGCAGAGGTAAAGCATTTTGTAACAATTTCCTGTAACTGTTCAGCAAATTAATAATACCTTACGTACAGTTCAATTCATTTTGGTAAATTTACTTTGAATATACATATATAGTATTTATATATATATATATTCACATCGGGTTACAATATGTGCTTTTATGCCATAAAATTCTGATGAAGGATGTTATATTAGTCACTCAGCTGGGTCAGCATTCAATTACCTTCGAAATCAAGGTTAACTATGCACAAAAACTCTGACAGAGTAAGAGATAGAGAGAGAGAGGAGAAAGGGATACTGGCTGTCTATGTCCCTTAATGTCACTCTGTCTCCCCTTTACCACTTTTATATTAATTGAAATATGAAATTATAATTGAATTTTTTTTGCCAACATTACATGAACAACAACAATGACCCGAAAACTCCATAGCGTTCGCTCGTATTTCTCACAGCTGCCAACTCGTACCCAATTGATGACAACACAATTTGAGTAAGCCTTCTGTGTGCAGGACGAACGTGAATTCAAAATGAAGGAATCAACAACGAAGACCAGATACACTTCGTGACTGAGTTCACGTTGAGTTGAGTATAGATGTGTGGGTGCAGAGTGAAACTCGATCTTGAGCTGATCTTGTGGAAGATAGCGTGGGAAACAGATGGATAGAACTTTCTATGAAACAACTCATTGAGATGAGCCACTTCTACTTCATGCAGTTGAATACGTTTCGTACAAGAGTTATGACACGCCTCAAGTAGAGTCTGCAAAAATTATAATTAAATAACGACTGCCAAGGAGCGACAGACGGGTGTGAGTGCTTCGCTATGTGTAACCAGTTGGGTCAACAGCTTGGCCAGGATGTGGCCATAATTCAGTTGGCTGCCATCGATTTGGCTAAAATGTGTCAACAACGGTAGCCGGGGCTATGAAGGACTAACTAATGCCGAGCACTCTGTGTGTGTTTTTGTGTGTGCCTGGTATCAAGAGCAGCTTGGAACAATACAGCAACAGCAACAACTATCATACTAATAGGCAAGCCCTATGCGTGTGTGTGTGTGTGTGTGTGAATGTTTGTTATGGGTATGTGACAGGCGGCTGTCATTTGTAATGCGCTGCGTGCTACAAAATACAAAAGTATCATGTCTCGCAACAATAACTCACACACAAGCAACATAAACAATGTGACGCCTGCACATTTGCAAGCTGAAAGGAATTCACACACACGCACACACACTAGCACACACACATACACTAGCACACACCTCAGCAGTTGCAGGAGAACAATGTGCACAGACAATTTCTTATTTTTTGATATAAATGTTTACAGACACTTTGCACGATTTTGCGACTCGGCGGGCAATGCATTTGCTGCAGATGAGCTATATGAATATTAAAACATATATATTATGCATATAATATATATACTTATTTATGTACGTGTATGCAAGCGTGTGTGTGTGTGTGTGTGCGTGTGTGACATTGCTTTGCATCAAAGACTTAAAGGCGCCTCAAAAGCTCGCGTATGCCAAGGCACTCGAGCCAACCTGCAGCACAAGTCGTAAAAGCGTTTGCTTCTGAGTGTTTCATTTAACACTCACACACACTCACTCTCACAGAGAGAGGGAGAGAGAGACATATACCACGCAACGTATGAGATAGTTTATAGCTTATTCAACTATTTATGTCACTTCATTTGCGTGCTCACTCGCCTTGCTTTGCGTTTTGGACGACATTGCAAAATGAACTCTCTGTACCCTGATGAAATGTGTTGAATATGAGTGTAATAAAAGAGTCATCGAAGCAAGTCTTGCAGTTGAGTTGGAGATTTCGTTAGTTGAAAAGCGAATATGAACTAACAATTTTATAGCTGAAATTTCTCTATCGAGTAAGAGTTGGATCTGGAATCTAATATGTATTATTATATAATAATATTTTATAATATTATTGTTTATCATATTATTTATAAATTTACAAAACAACTAAAACATTAAATACTAGGAAGTTATTCAATAAAACATTTACCTTAAGGAAGACTTCACTGCTCGACAACTTCAAGAAAAGAATTGATCGAGGTCTGCAACAGACTCAAATTTTTATAGGCGAGAGACGGACTCAAATTCTCTTGAATATCTAGAGAGCTAGTCTTTTTTGCGCTCAATCAGCATTGGTAAAAGAAATATATTATTTTTTTTACCTTGAGTACTTAGCATATGGGGGTAATTTTCAAGGACGCATGGACATCAGAATTCGCTCATACAGAATTCGATTGCTGCAATTTCAGCATGTGAGAGTTGCTCAGCTGGACTGCAGTCATTTGCATAATGCTGACGAGATCTCTTGCCTGAAGCACTTTAGTCAAGACTGACAGCAGACAGATACTAGGAAAAGAGCTAGGTTCACTTCTGCATAAGAGCAGTAGCATTAACAATGAATGTTTCAATTAAACAGGAAATTATCCTTGCTCAATGCAATGATAGTTTAACCTTGTTTCTTAAATTTGACATTGGACAAGTTCTTTTTCTGCAGCCCTTGCTGACTGTAGTCAAGTGTCACATTCGAATCTCTTTGACACAATTTTTAAATTTTCTAACTAAGAATAGAACACATACCTCATATACTAGATAAGTTATATTTAAAGCTCACATCAGAGTATCGATATTATATTCATTTACATATATGAATGGCTAGATAAATAGTTTGCTAATTTCCCATTCAAGTCTCAGAATTAAGGTCTTATATATGAATATTACTATGTATCCCGTCTTTAGAGCCAGAATACAGTGGAATCCGCTTTAAACGACGCTCAAGGAATCGTGGAAGTCGCTGTAACCAGTTTGTTTGGGGACCAGCATTTTCGTCGCAATAACCGTACGAACGGAGTCGTTATAACTGCATTCTACTGTATTTCATTTGCAATTGACTTCTTTGATTTCTTCATTTACCCTTGATTTCCATATAATTTTATGCTTCATTAGCTCAACTGCAAGTTCAATCCTACAATTCATAATTACTTTATAGTACATTCAATTGATTTATCATAATGAATTAGATAATTTAAAGGGTATTTTCTAGTTATGCCTCATCATTAGTTGAAATGTTTTAGTATTTTCCTTGGACTTTTTAGAGACTTTGCAATGCAGAACATGCTCACACTCAGACTGATGCTGGAAGCTTGCGCAAATGGTTTTCAGAGATTAGCTTTTTATAATCAAATAGAATGAAAACGAAAACGAAAACGATGATGAAGAAGAAAACGAGAAAGAAATGTGCCAAGTTTCTTTCGCATTTTCATTACTTTGAAGCACAAAGTGAATTTGTTAGGGATACTTTGCATTTTTAATGGCCCAGTGGCATCAATTAAACACTTTTACTTTTATTTCTTGCTTCTATTTGGTCCAGCTTCAGCCACTCGCCAAATAGATATAAATATTTAAAGATGAATTGCTCAAATGCTCAGCAAAAGTGCGCGCGCGGTCCACTTTCCCCCCCTCTCTCTCTCTCTCTCGGTCTCTCTCTCTCATACGCCCTCTCTAACTCGCCCATAGAGATAGATAGAAGAACTTTAAAGGTTGAAAATCTATAGGGCACTTGGCAACTTGCAGCTGCTGTTGCTGTTGCAGCAGCAACAAATAATAAAATAAAATAAAAACACAAAATGTTCAATTTAGTGGAGTGCGCTTGGAGAGCACCTCAGTACAAAGTAGCTGGCATTATATTATAGCTCGCTCCGGAACTTGGAGGCGAAGCCAGGCCAATGGCAAGTGGAACGTCAGCTGGCTGAGAGAGCATCTGTGTGCCAAACATTTGCTGATTCGTTTAAGATACGTTTTAGCAGCCAAAAACTCTGCATCTCTGTTGCCATTTTAGCCAATTGATTTGCACTATTTAATCATACAGCGTAAAGTGAACTGAGTGGAAATTTCTGTACCTTTTGTAATATTTTTTTTATACTAGTTTCGTTAACTGAAAAAAAAAGAAGAAATATATAGTATGATGTGGTTCTTGCAGACCAGGAAATGCACTGCGTGGCCTCAGAATATCTGTGAATCTTGAATACTTTCTATATTATTTGTGATCTGAATGTTTTTCTATTGAACTCTGTTTTACTCTTCTTAAAACAAAGTAAAGCTGTACTTTGTATAATTTGAGTGAATATTTTGTTTAATATTTTGAGAAAAAAAGCTAACGAAAAACGTTTGCCAAAAATGCGTCATCAGGATAATACGTCAACGAATTAATTTATGAATATCTCACTCAACTTGGCAATCAGAATTACCAAATTTTTTTATTTGTCACAAAATTATCTAAAAAAAAAAAAAAAAAAAAAAAATTATGTTAAGAAAATATATAACATTAGCGTTTAATGAAAAATCATAGAGTGCTTCTTACTTTAATTTGTCAACACCTGGACCAAAATTCAGAATAAAATCTGACACATGGGCAAACTACTATTATTTTTGTTTATATATAGATCTATATATAATCTGGCACCTTTGTATCAAAAGATATTTCAATTCAATTTTTATTTAAATTTTAAAAACAATTCTTATTTTATAATTAAAATTGAATACAAATATATATAAAAATTTATAAAAATTTATGTGTAATAATTATTTTTGATTTTATCATATAAATCAATTTTTAATAACTTTTGTAACTACTTTATTTTATAATTAATTAATAATTTTATTTATTTTTTATTTGTTATTTATTTCTTCGTGTTAGCAATTAACAAATTCTAGGGAATGAAACTTAACTAGCAGTAATAGGTACGTCAAATAGACAATCTACACAAATCATATAATGCGCATTACTTTTCTACAGATATCCAGGAAAAGCCGATTTTGGAGCTACATTTCGAAATATTTAGGGGTCTAGCTCAAATAATATACTATTCAGCATTAAGGGAGAACATGAAGATTGTGCTAATACTGATTAAATGCAGTGTCTGAACATATGTGAATTGTGTATTATGTATTTTCTAGGAATTAGTGATACTCAAAGCTTTTTAATATAAGCACAGGGTGCTACCTTCTGAATAAAATAGGAAATGAAATCATTTTAATATTTAGTATAAATACAACGAGACACAGCATATATTTCATATTTAGGAATAATATGTTCTTGTTTCTTTTTATATAGTATTGTCGCAGTTGTAACTTGTTTTCTATATTCCTTTTTCTGCGTTACTCTGGTTTTATTTATTTACAAGACTGAGAGAGAAAAGCAAATGTCTGCTAAATATGAGAATGAAATGGTCTTAAAGCTTAGTGCGAGCTTGTTTAATACTTTAAGAAATTAAAATGCTGAATGAAACGCTTTCATAGCAGAGAATAGTCAATGCGAACGCTTGGCATTTGATTGCTGCAATTTCTATTTCTGGGAGATTTTCAGCTTGCATGGACTGTGAGCTGTGAACTCTGAGCTGTCATCGGCTGTCTGAAGCAACTCGCCAAAGGCTAACAGCAGACAGATATCATGCGAGGAGACAGGATTGTTCCAGTGCTTGAGCAGTGACTTTAGTCTTGGTTGCTTGAAAGCAGAAAACAAATGGAGAACAAATTAAATTTCAACGATTTCAATACATCGCTATTTACTCGAATTTCGTCCGCTTACAAGTTAAATTTATTTTGGAATTTCAATACTCTGCCCCCAGAAAAGTAATATAGCTGATAATTGGTTGCATTCCCACTAAAGTTGAAGCCGCTTTTTTTATGGAAGTAATATTAAATCAAATTCGTTTTTAAATTTTTAAAATTTAAATTAAATAAAATATTGCATCACTTCAATGCATGTAAAAGTTTTTGTGTATATATAAATAACAATTTATTAAGCAAACTTAATGCACTTAATGCAACTTAAACAACTTTAGACAACTTAACATCATGTTGGCTACTTAAACGTCTTCGTAATCTTCAGCATATACTACGTACATAAGTGCGTCTCGCCTCTGGGTCTGTGCTTCTCAAACTCTGCGCTTTATATTGGTTCTGCTATCTTTCAAGACTGTGTATCCATCGCTCAACAGAGCTTCTCGTGTAACTTAACATGTATTATACATAAGCAAAGTACAGCTTGCAATTAACTGTAAGCCATTCGAACCTCTCTACACTAGATAAACCGTCATACTCACTTGAGATCGCTCTGAGCCAGAGCCTTCGTTTCTTTTCGTTTTTCCTTTCGGCTGAGCGTCTTGAGTTTAACTATTCGTGTGATGCTCTTTTCGCGAATATCGTTTAGGGAGCGATACGAATGACGCTCGCACAATGAGCCTGAGTGAGTGAACAGATAACTCAAAGAGTCTATGCAAATTGTCTTCACAGTTACTTCCTATTGACTCTAGGATGAATGAGTGAGACTATTTTGAATAGACTCTAGGTAGAGTTAGTTTCTATTGATTCACATACACATGAGCACATTCATTGATGTATTTAGTGAAGACAGCTCTTGGTCACATACAAATACATACACAAAAGACGTTTTGCTGCACTCAACTCAACCAAACGATCGTCGATCAACCAGACCGAATGCAATAAAAGAAGACGAATGCACGACGATTGCGAATGAACTAAGAACCAATGCAATCGATTGTTCTCTGAGTTTTCTCTCAGTAATTATAATAAGAACATCAGTTGGAGTTAGAGTTTGAATAACGAGCTGAAATATCACTCTTCCTGTCTTCACTCTTCCTGTCTTCACTTACTGCAGTCGAGCGATTGAAGATTAAATACATTAATGAATTGAAACCAAATGCGAGCAGTGAGGGAAATTTTATTATCTTAATAAAGTATTTGTAACGGTATGATAAATGATATGCTGACAAATGATTTAGTATGTTGATATCATTCTTTGTTTACTTAATTTGTCAAATTTGCATACAACAAATTGAAAGTGTCTATTAAGAGTCTGTTTTTATATAATATTAAATGAAATGGGATTTGGACTATTTGGTGGAATCTCTTACAGATTCATTCAGCCATTTATTCCCAATTCATTTTTTGGGGTTCTCCCAGGACGACAAACTGAGACAATCTAGAATTATTTCTTTTTGTTTGTATTTGAAAAGTAAAGATTTACAAAGGAGCACTAGAATATATTCAACAATGCCGATTGGTCATGTTTCGGGCCTGTTTATAACTAAAAAGTGTAAGCTCTTTATTGATTTATTATTTATTATACAGTATAGGGTTTTTCATATTTAATTGATCATGCTGCCCAGTAATGAAAGTTGTACATAGATTTCGGCTCTTGAGCTGCGGTAATTTGGCAGATATATATATCGATAGACAAACTCAATAGAATATATCTCAGATATACACTCGAGCCTGCAACACAGTTTAATCAACGATCTCAACATTAGTTTGCTGAATTTGCTTTGCTGGCTTTCACTTCGATAGCTCTGCTTTAAGCTTTTTTTTTTTGGGGGCGCTGAATGATTTGGCACTTGTTGTTTCGGGCACGCCTAATTTGACTCATTATTGCCCCGTTTTATTTTTATTTTTATTTTCCAGTTTTTTTTTTTTTCGCCTGTCGTCAATTACACTGTTGGTCGTTGCTAGCCCTGGGCGGCTGTTATGGCAGCCAGTTTGGCTGGCTGGCCAAATATTTTACGCTCGAAGTGGCATCAA
>JAUESP010000083.1:0-56664 GCA_030914335.1 Drosophila borborema
AAAGAAGACTATTCAAGTTTACCTACAATGAATACCCTGTGCTAAAGATGTGACCATAGTAATGATAGGCTTGTAAAGCATTTGAATCTTGATTGTGAAAATGTTTTCTCTTTACAAATAAATATATAACAGATGTGAAATTAAAAAGCAAACACACGTTTCACATTTGCACAGCCATCAATAACATTTCTACGATATCTGCTTGGGCTTCTCTGCTCAACTGCCTATTCTTATGCTCGCTTTCATTCCTACTCCGCCCACCCATTAAAGAAAATATATGCTGCAATAACAATTGTCAGAGTGTTCGTTGTGCCATTGTTGAGGTTGTCAATGGCTCTGTGCCAGTTGACAATTGCATACAGCTGGCAGGCCAGCTCCTTGTTTCCATGTTCTCGTTCTGCAGACCGCCTCAGTCTGGCTCAAGTTGTCCCTGTTTGCATTTGTCTATGATTGTGAAGGCACAAGCAGCGTACGTACATATGTTTGCCTGACACTGTCTGCGACTTGTTTGTGTTCATTGTTGGTATTTGGCATAATTAAACGCAGCTGAAAGTCATGTCAACATGGATAAAAACACACTCACAGCCGACACAATGTTGTAGCTATTGTAATTACGCAAATAGACACTGCGACACACTTGGGCTCTCAGGCACGCCCAAAAGTATGCAACAGCCGCTCAACATGTGTGGGTCCTGTCAAATTTAGCAGCTCATCAAATTGAAGCGTATATGAAATTTTCAAAGGCCTTAACGAGCCTCTGCATAAATGCAAATGAGCATTTAATGGAAAGAAAAACACGATAACACATATTTTATAGCCAGAGATTGAGGGAAAAAATGCTTGATGGCAATTTCAATTATTAAAGCATTAATTAGATAAGTTTCGCACGCAAACAGAACATTATCTGCTCCCAGGACACTCTCTCTGTGATTTGATCTTGGACAACACCCACTTCCGAGGTGGCAGCTATCACACCCAACATAATTTCGTTTGCACATATCAAATTTTGCACTTGATAATAATAAATTGGTTGCCAGCCCCCATGCTTGTGAATGCATAAAACTTATTAAGATTCTTCATGGCCAATGCTCCTGCTGGCTAAAGATATCCTTCTGAATCTCGTCCTCTCGCGCACCCTATCGCCACATCTGAACTTGTGAACTTTGCAGCTGTCAACTGACCCAGTTTGCAGCTTATCTAGAGGATTTGTTATCTTATGTAGTCTCACATTGAATTTATTTGTAGTCTACTGCATGATGATTGTTTAAGTTTGAGCTGCTCAAGTGTTAATAATTGAGGAACGTGCTCAAATACATTTGAATTTACATGTCTGCATAGAAGTATGTAAGTATGAATGCATATTTGTGTGTATGCTAATTTATCAAGCTCTGCTGCTGCGGTTCTCTATCTAACAGAGCTGCTGTGGCAAACTGTCAATTAGCTATGTAATTGTTTGGCTCTGTCAACGCCACCTGCTCTGAGATGATGTTATCGATTGGCTCACTGATTTGCAGGCTATCAACAGCACGATAATTAGCTGCTAGAGCACTTGGGCTTGTTGCATGCCACTCGAATTGGCAAAGCAAGTTGACTTAAGCTGATTGCGATTTGCAGACTGTCAATCGACGAGTCGATTGCCGATTTCAATCTGCATTTCCTACTCGTACTGCTCTTGCTCTTGCATCTGCTGCTGCTGCCGTTGGTATTGGTGTTGTTGCTTCATCACGCTTTAACTAGAAGTGAAAGCCAATCGATTTTATGTCATGTGCTGTTTTTTGTACCATGCCATGCAAGTGAATTTGAGAGTAAGACTTGTAAAGCGAGTGGCACTAGCTCACTGTGCCTCAGCGTGCCAGAGGCTTGGCAAACTTTCCACAGTCCCAGAACTGTGTTCCTCTGATACATCACCAAAACTCACACACTCGCAGCTACACCTAGTTTTAGTGTGAGCTGAAAGCCGAATATGTGTGCTCTCGCTACTCCCTATACTCGTCCCTTGCTGAACTCGGTTCATTGTTGTGCATTCAACCAAAAAAAAAAAGACACACCTCGAAACCTACACACCCTCACACAATGCTTATAATAAGTTTTTGTTGCGGCTGCTGAATGTCAAATTATAAATAGTTCTCGATTTATTTCAGTTATTAGCTTTTTTTTTTGAAAATCCTCAGCGGACTCGGTTTTATTGCAAATTCATAGTCCAAGTAACATTATGGCCAATGCCTGCTCATTGTTGTATCGCAATTACATGCTCAACTTGCAGGGCTTGAGCTGCACTTATCGATCCCGGCATGAATAGAGCAATGGCTGAAATCCACATTAAAAAAAAAAAAAAAAAAAAAATGTAATAAAAGTAGCAAAAAACCGGCTCACATTTATGGTCAATAAAACGAGAGCCTTTTCGGTTTATTGAAACCCTTGGACTCTGGCATTGAAAAATCTTTTTCTGCCATCTGACCCTCGTCAAAAGAAGACGAGCTATCAGTGAAAACTGAAATGCAGACAACATAAAAATCAGAAAGTACCATTCTCATTTGCTACATGAGACAGAGAGAATGAGAGAGTGAACGAGTGAGAGAGATTTATATATAGAGTGGCAAAGGACATAATGTTCCGTGCAATTATATGGCAACGTGTATACAAACGTTGCGGCTACTGTGGTTAAGCTTAATGGCTAAGTTAGAGTGTGAAAAGACCAGAGTCGCTTCCCCTAAGCGGGCTAAATGCAGACACACACTTTCACACCTACACATAGACGAACAGAATTGCAACTGGCCAACGAGTTATGAGTGTGTGGGTGTGCGTGTGTGTCTGTTTGCATTCCCTTGTGGTGTATTTTATTTGTGACCCAATTTATGGTCTGGCTAGAATGAGCGCATTGACCCCAAACATGGTGTTCATTTGTACCCATACTAACGCCAGGCATCTGCCAACAACACACACACACAACACACACACACACACACACCACTAACGCACGGTTGGTCGCATTTAAAATCCAGCTAATTAAATTCAATTGCAGCGATTCTTTCCACCTTTGGTGATGATTTAATTCAGTTGCGCGGTAAAATGATGTTTGCTCTTACATTTTTATTCATTATACAAATTGTAATTACAAGAAACAATTCTATTGGAAATTTATTAGTCAGATAATCTAACACTCTGCCCTAAATTATATACATATATATTCCTTTCGGTTAAAAGGCCAACAAATTGCCGTGAACAATTATTAGTATATGTATTATTCCATTCACACTCGGATTGGCGGTAATCGATACCGTTTGTCACGCCTCCTGGCAGTGATGATACAATCCTGATCGAATTCAACAAATTATTGGCGGATATGTTTGCACATTTCAATTGGGCCTGGTATGTGCGATTGTGTTTTGCATTGAATTGCCCGAGGCCTGTTGGCATAGCAGGGGCAAATACGGAACAATAAGCGCGAACGTTATCAATATCAACAATTGCCTAATGCTATTAATATTTTATGCTTTTATTATTACTACTTTATGGCCATGCAAAGATGCGAACACTGGGAAAAAACTGAACATTTTGCGCTCCTCCTTCCGGGTAAGAAGAATGTGAAACTAATTTCAACACACAATCACAGACAAGCAATAATGGCAACATAGCGCCACTGTACGATTGTGTGGATGTGGGGGTGCATTTGCACATCCAAAGGCAACTGAAAAAGTCGGACGTGTGGATTAATATTCAATTGGATTGCACAATGCGTCGCATGCGTTTTGCCACTTTTTAAATGCAAAGTGCCTGTCCAGAGCGAGAGCTTAGATAACATGAGCATGAGCCAAACTAACCAAATGTTGGCACATTATATAAATAACATATATACAACGAAGCTCAGGAATATGCTCTTTCATTTAATATATATTTTTTTATTAAATTTTTGATTGCCTTTAAATTTTTGTCTTCCAGCTAGTTGGCTAGAATCATCAACAAACTAGGATAATCAGCGTACATTGACTTAATGGATATCAAATATATCTACTAACTATTATATCTTTATGATATATCTATCTAACAAATATACCCGTACCTCTGCAAGTTCAATGAGTACATTTTCATATATAATGCAAAACCATATGCACAAATTTTGTTCTTTCAAATATTTTGAACAATGTTGCTTCGTTTCAATAGCTATTTCAATGGCAAATTCCCCATCGAAAATGCATGCAAACTTTGCAATTTATCGATTAGATGTGCCTTTTGAAAGTTATGTAAATGTTTGATTGACAATTAAGTTGACAACATTGTTGAGCAAATTGACACAAATTTCGTTATAAACAATGTTGCCATAGTTCATAATGTTTTTAAGTGCCTGTTCACTGGTCGCAATTAGCCATACAACTAGTTAGTAGTCCATTTAGACGTAAACTGTTTAACGACATTATTGCTAATTGCTGCCTGCTCGGACAGGTGCGTAGGTGAGTCAGCAGCAAGCAGCGACTGCGGCATTCTCTAAGCACTGCACGTCAGCTTCGTTCTAGTCATTATTTACATTCGATTGAAAGTTAAGCGTGCAAACAGTTCAGCACAGAGCAAACTTTGTCGTTGTGTACCCCGGGATACAGGTTGCGAATAAATAATATAATATATATATATCTGAATCCGTATATGTGTGCTAGCTGGAATATATATCTATATATGTATATATACATTCGGAGCACTTTTCATATCCTTTACGTAGCACGTAAATTTTTCGTTTGCCAGCCAAATAAAGGATAAAGTTTGGCGCAACCGAGCATTGCTCCTACCATCTGCGCACCCTTTTCAAAAGTGGATTATGCATCAATAAATACATTTACCCATTCTGAGTCGTGAAAAGTTTCGCCTGTGCGTGCTCTGCTAATGAGTCCCGCATTCATATCCATTTAGCACCTGGTAACTGAGTAATGAAATAGCAAAGACACATACTATTCATATAAATAAATACATATGTAGCCATTCCCTTGCCATTTTTCATAATTATTTTGAGTAACTATCGTAAGTTAACTTTAATGTGTGTGTATATAGCTTAAATCTCGCTAATGTATACTAGAATCGGATAAATTTAATGAATTTCAATTTATTTTCCAAGCAATAGCAATGTCTTATGCGCAACCAAAGTCGAGATAATTATTATTGAACAACATTTATTTGACCCAAAACAGATTTATTGCTTACATTTATTTATATCTTTATCAAGGATCATTACACTTTCCAGTCAAACAACAAAAGAATGTCACTGACATTGACTACAAAATCTTGTTCACCAAGTTTAGACCAAGTTTATTTCTTATTCATACAGACCTCAAGAGCTTAAGAGAAGACGAATAGGCTTGTGCATGCTCTTAATTCTTAATCTCTTATAAGTTTTGTAACAAGTTTGCGCGTTGCTCTCGCTAAACTAAACTAAAACACAAAACGAACAAAGTTGTATTTATTTGTTTCAATTTATGGATACTTTTCTTAATCAAATATCGACTATTGGTCATCACAATGTCAAGTAGATGTTTGCCAATTTTATTGGCGCTTTGCTATTCTCTGGTTTTTCTTTGTGCTTGACAGCTCGGACATCAGTGGAAGTTAAAGGCTAGTGCAGATATTTATTACGTGTACGCCTCATAAACCACATGCAATCAAGCTACAATGTTTAAGGATATGCGCGCGCGTAATAAAAGTGAGTTCGTAAAAGCTGATGGCGGATGGTGGATGGCGAATGGCGTTGGGTAGCTGATGGCCAATGGCTGCCGTTGTCATGTAGCCGATCAAACAGTAAATTACCAGAGCAACTGAGTCAATAGCAATAGCAGCAGCGAATACCTGAATCTTTTGTGTGGCAAAGGATAATTTAACGAGCATGCCAAGGACATAAAGACCCTAAGGCAACCCGATAAACCCATTCACAATCGATGTGCCATGCAATGGCTTTAATGCCCATTAACTTACCGTAGTGCCATCAAAGCCATTTGTCAGCAGTTGAATGTCGATTTCCAGCTCCAGATCCACTTTGGCGGTTGTCAGTTGCAGCGGCAGGTGATCGACGGCCAACGGCAGCCCACTGTGGTTGCGTCGGCTGCCAGTGGCACTGTGATTGCTGTCGCTGCCACTGCTGCCACTGCTGCTATTGCTGCCTGCTAGCAAAGGGCTTTCATTGAGGGTTTTGTTGTTGCCGCTGCCATGATTAGAGGCAGCCGCGGCTGCCATTGCGGCGGCCAGAGCTGCGATGGCCGTTGCGACGCTCACGGCATTCGTCATATTGGGATTGCCAGCTAGGTGAGTTGGATGAGGGGACTGGGAAACAATAAGCTGACTGCTTCTTCTACAGCCGCTGCGTGTGGTCGTGTGTGCTCGAAGTGCAATCTCAGAACGAACAATAATTTGCCAAGCGATTGTGGCATGGCATATCGCTCTCGATTGTTATGTCTAATTAATCCGTCCTTTGGCTGAGTGGTTCGACGTGTGCTTATTGGCATTGGCTCTAAGCATTATTGCGGCAGCTGCTGTTGCTGTCCTCGATTGTTCTATTCATTAGCCGCATGCTCATATGCATTTTCCATTATGCAGACGGCACACACTTGCAACACAATCACACACATGCACTTGAACAATTGTGAATGCAGCATAAACACTGTGCAAATCAACGTGTCCTAGGCGTATGTTGAGCTGTGCCCAGTCATCGTCATGCCACATTTCCCAAACGGAAATTGCATATTTTCAACAGTTTTTTGCCATGCGCCTCCGACTGCAGAGTCATTTATTATTAGCCACGACTATAGCATGGCCAAGACGTGACCATTCGAGGGTAACTGTGCTTCACTCTGTATATGCTGAATGCCCGTAAATAACAGTTCTGTGGAACACAGTGCATGCAGCCAGACGCTAGGCCATTGCCTTTGTCACGCCTTCTTCTAATCAAACAAATTATCAAATTGTTGCCAATTGCTGTAGACCATTTTAGTTTGAGTTTGAGTTTGAGTTTGTATTGGGTCAATAAGACCATGCAATGGAATCGCACTCGTAGATTGCACTCGGCACTTTAATGCGCTTGCACTGTCGCGCGATGTGCACAGCAACTGGCATCAGAGCACAGTGGGAACTGATCAAGAGTCACTCACGCATACGCACTTACACACACGCACACACGGACTGTTGGGAGTTCTGTGTCGGCTACTGTTTCGGCTGCTGGAGGCTGCTGCCGCGCCGAACTGCGCGATTTGAAGGCTGAACGTTGACTGCCCGTTAACAGGCACGCACGAGCGACACGTTGCTCCATGAGCAACATGCGGACAGGCGGGCAGGCGGGCGGAACGCAGGCGAATGCCGTGCGTTCATTTGCCAGTGCCCGCTCGGTATGCAACAAATTTGAGGCGATTCCTAACGACACTGGCTGCGAAGGCTCCAACGATTCAACAGGATGTGCCAAATGGTTTGTAGCGTAGGCGAAATATATGCGCTGCGCATAGCAGAGAGCACCTTGCCGAGCCCAAAGAGAAATGAGAAAACGAGAGAGCGAGTGAACGGCAGATAGGGAGTGAGATAGTGAGCTGTCGACAGGGGGAGGTGCACAGTTAGCACCCGCTCTTATCGGCTAAGCACCTGTTGTATCATTTGACACATTTGACGCGTTTTCTGCGCGTTTCATGCGCGTTTCATGTACGTTTTAAGCGCGATTCGTTTATACATCTTCGCCCGCAATTGAGCTTCGTTATCGCCGGCTCGACACAATGAGTGGGACAGTGTGAAGTGCAAGTGTAATGAGACTAAATTGCGACCTCTGACAAATTGCACTTGCCAAGCAATTTTTCAATTTCATTTAACTTAGGCTAGCATATATTTTGACACACAATTCGAAAGAGGTATCTTCCCCTCTCTCGGCTACTTATCACAAGTTAACTAAAGACTAATAAAATGAAACGAATCGACTTAGAGCCAGATATGCTGACGCAGCCAGCTAATATGCCTTGCCAGATCTGTATAGATAACGGGCTGCGTCAGATCGCAGCGATTGGTAAACACCTGGCCAGCCGAGACGGACGCCGCGCAACAGCCAAATATTATTCTCCTGGAGCATGAGCCCACCGCCGGAGTCGCCGCTGCAGGGTCCCGCTGCCTGTTTGTTGCTCGCACAAATTGTGTTCGGCGTCACCAGTCGAACGCCCTCGGTGGATCTCAGATTGCGCAGGCACTCGGCCTCAGTGATGATATCCGTATCCGTCATCTTTGCTACGCGCGTATTCGGGTTCCCATGCTCATCGGATCCCCAGCCAGCCACATAGGACTTGTAGCCAGAGGGCAGCTGCAGCAAAAAGTTTCTCATTCCACAGGCAAATGGGCTTAATGTATTCTCCAAAGCTGCAAAAGAAAAATCCAAATGAATTTCAATTTTCCAATAAGTGCTGCCACAGCTAAAGCCTACCTCACTGGAGACGACAGCTTGAGCAGCGCTATGTCCGCATTCGAATAGTTTTTGGGCGAGTACTCTTCGTGTACCATCAGCACAGATACCTCGCCCAACAAGCCGTCCGATACCAAGTCCAATGTGTTTGCGACCCAGCGAGACGCCTACACGGCTCGACGGTAAATTTCGTTCGCCGTAAACGAAACAGTGTGCCGCCGACAACACTGTCGAGGCTGAGAATGAGGCGTACCGCCGCAGAAGAAGCGAAGACCGTCGGGACCACGCTCATACAGGGCCGCCATCCAAGGCAGCTGGCCGCGACGACCTGAGTGCCAAAAGTGAAGAAGTGGCGATGTGATAGGACCTTTCTCGGCCACAGATCGCAGGAGAAGCTGACTAAGTCCACCAAACTGGGTGCTGCTGGTGGCCTAGGACGCGATGCAACTGCCGTTGGTGTCTTCCGTGGTGGTAATTGTGGTGCTGCCTGTGTCGGGATGGGCACTTGAGGATTGCTGAATGTGGGCCTCTGGGGTGCACCACATTTTGCTCCCAAATTGGTCGCTGTGGCCGCGACACGAATTGAGGATTTGAGTGAACAGCGGCACAGTCGTAGAGCGCAGCGAATGTGACAAAGACAGCGTCACACTGCTTGGGGGATCTGTAGAGGAAATGAGATGAGCTAAAGATTTGCATCCTAGATAGGCTTCAAGTCACTTACACGGCGATGCTCTGCATAGGACGACATCGTTAATCATCATCAAGGTAAGTTTTGGCAGCACGCCGGGTGTGGGAAAATCTACACGATATTTAATGGGACGTCCATAGCGCAGATTAGACTTGGTCGTCTCTTCGTCATCCCACAGAGTGAGGCTGCCAACGTAATTCTGAATAAATTAGATTCTTATTAATAGATATAAAAAACCGGAAACCCCAGTTCGTAATTTCTTTGTTGCTTTATTTCTTCATCCCGTTCCCAGTTCCTATTCCCTGAAGTTTATATCGATAATGATATTTGATAATATTTAGCATCGACTCTCATTCAATACAAAATGTCAAGCTCTTACACACAAATATATTCATGTATATATAAATAAATTGATTTGGTAAAACCAACACCTAAAGCAAGAGCCAATAAGATTTATGACAGCAGAGTAAATTAAATAATACAATCGATTCAAAACAAACCGGTCACACAACTTCTGAAAACTAAGTATCTACGCAAGAGAGCTGCGTAGTAACATCTAGAAGCCTCTGTTTCATTTAATATTTTAATATTTTCTACTATTTAATATAAAGAAAAGCAACGTGTATTTATGCAATTTAATATAATTCAATGTGTGAATTGAAAATACACAATAAAATACAATGAATGTGCGAGGTCGCCACTGCGGGAAAATCAGAGCAGAAGATTAGAATCTTGGCTTGGGGTCAGCGTGCGATAAGAGCATAGAAATAATCAATATGTGTGAGACGGAGGCAGAGGAATTTCCAAATGCGAACAACGAAATAAACGAAAAATGTTTCTCACCGAATTCAGACTTCCTCGTTGCGAGAATTCAACTCTGAGCGTATTTTCCTGATACTGTGGATCATGTCGTATCGAAATACGACCAACGTATTCCTGATTGTAGGCCAGATACTCAAAGTATTCTGGACAGGCCACCGGCGGCACTTGCTGTGCCGAGCTGGGCCAAGACAGAAGTAGCAGTTCTATAAAGATACCGAATAGTATCAAGAATTGTTCCATATTCTAAATGAGCTGAGACGCGAAACTAATTTAACAAGCGCAGCAGTTACGATTCAGACCTCATTGGAAGAGCCGCAAGCGGGTTGACTATTATATGTGGGATTCTATTCCGACAAGCACTTGGTCGGCAATCGATGAGCATCGATGATCTGGGAGAAACCCGTTTCGCTTTCGCTCTGTCTCTCTCTCTCTCTCTCTCTCTCTCTCTCTCTCTCTCTCTCTCTCTCGCTCTGTAACAAAGCGATATTTATAAGATCGCTCTCCACTCATGTGGCGTTTTTAAATTGATTTCAATCTTTTATTAATTTTTCTCCTTTTTTTAACTTGTCTCTCTCTCTCTCTCTTGAATGTGTGTTTACTAAAGATTAGCAATATTTTGGATCGTAAATAAGCTAGAGCTCAGAGTCAGCATATTATTAAAAGCGTGTCTTAACAAATAATTTGAATTATATTCCACGCTAATGCCGCTCATATTAGAAACTATAATTCTCAATGCGAATCTTCCATTAGTTGAATATTAATATACAAGTTTTATTTATTTATAAATTATTAATAGGAAGAATATGAGGTAAAACTGCGTAAGTAGCAAAATGCACTTCTGGCACTGTTTGACAATGGGCTATTCCCACATGTTCTGACGCAGCCAGGCAATGTGCTTGGCCACGTCGGTGTAGAGGGAGGGTCGGTTAAGATCACAGGTGTTGTTTTTTTTGCAGACCAAGCGAGATGACTCCGCGCAGCAGCCAGATATTGTTTTCTCGAAGCATCAGTCCGCCGCCTCCGTCACTTGCGCATGGACCGGCTCCTACTCGCTTCGCACAGATCGTGTTCGGCTGCACCAGGGAGCGCACACTCTCGCGCAGACAGTCAGACTCGCTCACAATGTTTGTGTCCGTGATTTTCGCGAACTGCGTATTGACATTCCCGTTCTCATCGGCTCCCCAGCCAGCCACATAGGTCTTATAGCCTGAGGGCAGCTGCAGCGGATAGTTCTCGTTCCACAAACAAATGGGAACAATTGTAATCAGTGAAAGCTGAAAGGGCATTCAAATTAGCTAAGGAAAAGAGTCGACAATCATATATACTTACATGAACTTTCTTCGCTTAGTCTAATGAGCACCATGTCCGCATTCGCGCTAAGGCTTCGTATGCTTTCGTGGAAGAGCAGCTGGGCTACCTCACGCAGCTCACCCTCCGAAATGATGTCGATGGTGTTGCGACCCAGAGAGACAACCGCGCGATCAGCAGGCAGATCGCGACCAGGTAAGCGGAAGCAGTGCGCCGCCGACAGCACTGACTTTGACGAAATCAGAGAGCCGCCACAGAAGAAGATCAGACCATTGTCTGCTTCACGCTCAAAGAGACCAACCAACCAGGGCAGTTGGCCCCGCTGCAGCTGCTCGCCTTGGAAAATGAGTGGCGTTGTAACTGCTCGCTCTCTTCCACAGATGGTCGTTAGCGTTTGATCAATTGGCTCAGGCTTTGGATTCACTCGACTATTCAATTCAGTTTGCTGCTGTATGACTGGGCGTGGCTTGGGAGTTGTTCTCGGCGCCGGAACTTGAATCTCCGGAATCGTGTAGTCCGTTTGCTTCACAAACTGAACGGTTGGTCCAAGCTGCCACTGCTGCCTGATTCCATTCTGAGCAAGCCTTGAGTCGAAGAAGGCAAGCGGCACCGTTGTGGACAGCAGAGAATGCCTAAGAGAGATTGCGGTCTTTGGTGGTGGATCTGCAGTTAAACTCAAAAGTTAGCCCATGCACTAGACGCGGATTCAATTACTCACATTGCGATGCAATGCAGAGCACCTCATTATTGAGAGTGATTTTTGTCAACTTTGGCGGATTGCTGGGTATGGGGAAGTCGACGCGATAGTTAACGGGCTCACCATTAGCTATACGGGATTTAGTAACTTCCTGATTGTCCATTATTGTCAAGCTTCCCACATAGCTCTAATTTGATGGAATTAAAAAAAATAAATAAAAAATAGAAATTAAATTAATAATTCATTATAGATATTAGCATCCTTACAATTTATTTGTAATTAATAAATTTTTTACGGGGATCCACAATTTGGTTGGTAAAAACCAAAACAAAATCTTTGTATAAACTGGTCGAAGTTGTTTGGGTAATCGATTGGCCATACAACCAATACATGCACAACTAAAGCCATTTCGACTAGCCACAGAGAGAGAGAGAGAGAGTGAGAGAGAGAGAGAGAGAGAGAGAGAGTGTGAGGGAGAGAGAGATAGAGAGAGGGAGAAACAAGCAAACAAGGGAATCACTTCAGTTCGTGAAGCTTGCTCTTTACGGCTATTAATAACTGTTCTCTAAGGTTTTTGCTCTCATATTGACACAGCCAATTAGGCATCTCATTGCAAGCACGCTAAAAGTAAGTATTCACATTTGTTTTTATATTCATTCCCGCATTACTTTTAGATGGGTTTTTACCAGGCTTATTAATTGACGCAACTAATACTATAGTAAATTATGAAGTGCATCAGCATCGGCATTCACAACTCACAAACATATGTCTTGGGGTCACTGTGTGATAAGCAGTGAGCGAAAGAAAAAGCAACTACTATTGGAACTCCATCAATTGCATCATGAAACAGAATTATATACCTACCCACTGATAAGCTCCGTACTGTGAGAATTCCACAACAAGCTCATTGGTCTCATATTGAGGGTCATGTCGCACTGCAATGTGTCCAATAAACTGCTGATTGTATGATAAATACTCAAAGAACTGTGGACAAGCGATATCTGGCAAACGCTGAGCCGATATCGGCGATATAATTCCAAGCGCTGACAGCAAGATGCCAAACAATAGCAGCGCACTCTCCATATAAGTTTTTATATGATTATTAATTCAGCGAATTTCAAACAAAGAAACTACTCGTAGACTACACACGCGCGATTCACACCAATGCGAATGTCTATATGGAGCACGGTCGCACCTCGCTCTTTGAACATCGGCACACGAATGATTTTGTGTTTACTTCTGAGCATTAAATACTAATCACAGCTAGACCTCTAAGAGAATCGATCTGTTTCACTCAGATTGCTCGAGCGAAACCGGATAGCCCCCCATGCGTCTGGTAAAAACATTCTCTTGCACGTGGACTCTCCCAGTTTCCAAATGATTATTCCCATGTGAATATAGAGTCCTAAATATTGATAAGCAATATATTATTTTTATAGGTAACAAGTTTACAATTAAATATGAAATTTAAATATATTTCATTCAATTTTTTTTTTTCAATTTTAAACCAGATTTTTCACGGATTTTCAATTCAACGTTTTTTGGTAATTATTTGATTCATACTATCGATTTATGAATAATTTTTGCATTATTTTATATTTATTGAATAGCATATATAAACTAATATTATATATTCAGATAACTAATAATAGCTTTTCCACAACTCTATTCTTTACAAATATTTTAGACAAAATAAATAATTAATATGCATATTCGAGAATATTTTATTGAACTTTTATGTTAATATTGTGCGGTTGACGAGGCTGTTTGATTCGGCTGTAACATAATTTACATTTTGGTTTGATTTATTTACATTAAACAGTTTGATAGCGATTAGCTTAAGTGCTGATTAATCCAGGTCATATGCTTGGCAAGATCACAATATAGAACATATTGGTTATTGTTATTGCAATGGTCAACTGTACTGCGCTCGCCCAGCGACACAATTCCCCGGAGCAGCCAGCGGCTGTTGCGTTTGATCATCAATCCACCGCCGGAATCGCCGAGACACGGTCCCAGAGCCATCCAGATTGCCAGCGCAGAGTGTGCGATCAAGAATCTTTTGCACCTTCCAACTGCGTGCGCATTCCCCCACTGTGGCAATCCTTGCAGTGACGACACGCGGATAACGGGTCATTGAGTTGCCATTCTCGTCCGTGCCCCAGCCGGCAATGGAGCCGATTTCGGTCTCAGCTTCCCTCTCAGCTTCATTCCACAGGCAAATGGGACTGATGATGTCATTGAAGCTGTAAATCAAACGAAAATATCAAGTGCCAGATTATTACTATGAATCATTATGGAACATAACAAAAAGTCGGTTTAACCCACGTGACTGGACTATCTAATGTGATCAGCGCAATATCGGCATCAGGCTGTAGCTGAAGGCGCGAGGAATATTCTGGGTGTATCACGATGCGCCTCGCATCTCTCGTCACGGAACCGTCCTCGTTGTAATTATCTAAGTCATAGCGACCTAGGGATACCAGCACGCGATCCTCTCTTATTTTGTACACACAGTGGGCAGCCGTAATGACCAAGTGGGTCGAGACGAGTGAACCACCGCACTTGAAGGCAAGTGAAGCGGACTCTTTGTGATACACAGCTGTTAGCCAGGGATATCTGCCACGGGGGAAGTCCATGCCCCGTTGAATGTAGGGTATGCCCGTGCCTTCTTGTCCGCATACAAATGAAGGACTTATACGAATGCCATTTGGAATAAAGGATGGAGCAGGTTTTTACTTGTATCCAAGGTGCGGGGGCAGTGCGAGAAAGTTGTCGGTGGTGTAGATATTGGCCAGATCTGACGAGGCACAGATGAAGTTATGCTAGTTATTACCGGTGACCTGGGCGGCCAATCAACTGAGGTAGAGGGCTGTTCCTTCACCAAATCATTTAGAATACGGGAAATCGACCTATCCGAGCCATCAAAGACTACGCTCTTAATCTGCACATCGGTCGATCCCTCAGAAAACTTGTGAACGGCAGGCGTGGGCGATAGGCGACGAGGGGATTGTGGACTGTTTATTTGAAGCTCGTAGAAACGATTGAAGAAACTCTGAGGATTATCTACAAATGCAATCTGAATATCAGAATATCGTTAGCCAATTAGATCTCAATACGGTTTACTCACATTCGCTAGCTCTGCAGAGTAGGTTATTATTGTGTTGCAATCTCGTGAGCTTGGGCAGCACACCCGACGCATCCGCCCAGAGTCTAACCCGAAACTTGGCGACCTCCGGACTACGATGCACAGCGCGCACATCGGGATACGGCAGCAGGGCGCCAACAACAGATTGCTATCGAATCATATTGGAATTTAGTGGGGCAATCAGTTCACTATTTCAATCGCAATAATCTAATCAGCTTTCAGAGTAACTACATACATCATGAGCGCCGAGCTGTGAAAATCGTACATCGATTCGATTATGGCCATATTGCAGGCCGAGTGTCAGCTCGCCTTCAAAGCTACCAATGTCACTCTGGACATACTGGAAATACTGGACGCATAGATTTTCCGGGAAGCGCTGCGCAACGGAAGCCATCAACGCCATGGCCAGTAGCTGCAGCAACAGCAACACGAATTGCGTGCCCATGGGAATGCTGAAAAAAAAAAATCAGCTAAAATCTCGTCTAGCTAGAATGCACACCCGACATGCGCCAGTGGGCAAATATTACTGCATTCGATATTAACAGCTCAATTGCACCGAGCACTAAGTGCTGCGGCTGTGCATGTTGAGCTAGTATGCTAAGCAAACTGGAAATACTGCATCGTGCTGGAGCTGATAAAGCCGAGATCTCCGATAGGGTAGCTTGAGAGAGTAGCGAGTGTTGAGTGCAAACTGAAAGTGAGAGCGGAAAGCAGAATGTGCGCAACCCTCCTGAGCGGTAAACTATACATAAGCGTGGCGATTACGAGATAAACGGGCAGCTCTATGTTTATTTTGTTAACTTATTTGCTAGTGCTCATCTCACAATATTCCGCTCCACCCAACGAGATGTCGAGCAACGTCACAGTAGATGACGTATCGCGACAAATCGCAGCCATTGCCAGAGCGCTGGGCCAGCGAGACGATGCCACGCACGAACCAGCGGTTGTTGCGTAGCACCATTAATCCACCTCCGGAGTCGCCCAGACAGGGGCCATGTCCCTGGCTGTTGCCTGCGCAGAGAGTGCGGGGCGTTAAGAAGTCCTTGGCGGTAACCATCTCACGTAGACATTGCTCTTGGGACACTGGCCTCACGTTGACTGTAGCGGGAAAGCGCGTTGGCTTGAAATTCGCATCGATTCCCCAACCGGCGACAGCAGTCTGTTCGCTGTCATCGATGCCAAGCGAGGTACTGCTGCTCCACAAGCAAATGGGCCGCACGTAGGTTGAGTATTGAACCCGCTCGGTAAGCACCAGAAGGCCTACATCCAGATCTGGCACCAGATTGCCCACAAAGTCCGGGTGCGTGTGAACGCTCTGCACGGCCATCAGGGTGGCATCCTTCTCTGGGTGCAGGCTTATATCGTGACGTCCCACATAAACTCTTAGCTGCGCCGGCGTTAAGCCGTAGATGCAATGCGCCGCTGTTATCACGGTGCGTGCCGAGATCAGCGTCGTCACGCATTTGTAGGACAACTCAATTTTATTGGGATCCACATTGCTGTCATGATAGAGCGCCGCTAGCCATGGGAAGCGGCCCCTGGGCAACGTTTCGCCTCCAATCTGTAAGCCAACGAGACCCTCCACGCCGCACTCATATTCAGCTGGTTCATGCCGCGTATCCACTATGACAACAGGCTTTCTGCTGGAAAGCGGCTTCAAAAATGGATTATCATTCGATGCAAATGATGTAGCTGGACTAGCCGTTGCAGACGGTCTAGTAAGTGTTGGCGTGAATGTAGTCAGCTTGGTTGTTGTCGGCCCTTGTGAAGATGCATACGTAACCAGCTGATTGAAGAACGATTCTGGATCTAGAGTCTCATACTGTGAAACTCTTCTTGTTGGAATTGGTGGCGACTTGTAAGTCGTCGTTGACGAAACAGCCATATTCATCTCCCGCGTTGATGTCGTCGAAGATCCCTCATCTAAGAAATATGAGAATATTAATATTATAAAAAATAGATAATAATAAATATGGTTTGTGTAAGTCACAATTCAACTTCGATTGTATGCGGCTAATAACACATTTCAGTTATTATTGTATATGCATATTAATTGCGTTTAATCACACCGCTTAGCTACGTAATTGAAATGTTAATCAATTTTATTCGATTACTCACATTCGCTGGCGGTGCATAGCACGTCGCCGTTCAATTCGATTCGCACTATCTTGGGCAGCTCGTTGTTGTAGCCAATAAAGCGGACAAAGCATTCGGCACGGCCGCCATCGTGCATATGCTGTAGAGCGACTTCCCTATTCGGATATGGTGCCAAAGAACTTATCGTGCCGGGCTGCAGGTGCAAGCAGATAACGTTAGAAACGGGCCTGCCACAGATACTCGCTGTGTTCACCTACATACGTACCAGGTTAGCGCCATGCGACACGAAGCGCAGCTTCCAGCTGACACTCTTGAGGCCATCATGAGGCGGGGTAACGTGTCCAATCCATTGATCGCCCTGTCGCCGATACTGGAATATGTTGCCGCAGCTATTGGGTGGCAAGCGCTGGGTCAAGGCAATGCACAGGCAAAGAGCTAGCACAGTGAGGCTCAGCGTTTGGCTCACGATTCCCATTGAATGTCGTTTCAGAACTGTAGCTGATAGCAGTTGGGGGAGAACTGAACATCGCGATTCCCCATCAAGTTGGAAAATATCACAATTCCCGCTCAACGCTCGCCAACACTCAGCTCTCTTCGCACTGTGGAATACCCGAGCGCAAGAGCAAATGGCGAAGCAACAACAGGACAGGTTTTCGGGCTTTGCCCGGTAAACCTCTCGGCTGTCTGAGCTTAAATGACCGGTTCATGGGTCAGCATATATATATATATATATATATATATATATATATATATATATACAAATATAGTTTTCTAAAAGCTAAAGTACATGTTGTATAAACATTGTCAGATTATACTGCTGCTTGAATAAAGGCAGCACTTTGTTTATATTTTTATACGCATCACAAAGTAAATTTACTTTCTCTCTCTCTCTCTCTCTCTCTCTATCTATCTATCTCGTCTATAATCTCAACCGGTTCACTCGTTCGCTCTCTGTGCATCTCTGATTCGCTCTCAAGTGCCAGCATAAGTGCCTTTGAGCGAAACGAGTTTGAAGGCAGAGGCACAGATGCTATCTGCATATCATTTACCTTTATAGGAACACAGTTTAGCTAACAGAAATATCCCCATTCGCTGAGCATTTTCCCACTTTAAAGAATATTTCTCTGGTTTCAGCCACTTATAAAACTTGGCACTGGCGCCACAATTTTCACTTATTATTTGAAAAGTTATAGATTATTATATCACACTGAAGGCAACTTTTAATACTGTTGCGAAATGATGTTTGTATGTAAATATTTTATTGAAAATTCTGCTGCACGCAAGTGTCAGTCAGTATGTACTTGTCAAAGTAGCTGAACTTTTAACAACAATAAACGCACCCAATTCTGTCGTTTAGCTGGGGGAACGAAATTCCTGCACCTTTGGGAATGGAATGGATGACATTGTTGTAGCTCCGGCTTGCTCTGCCTCTGGCTCAGGCTTCTTTTTGTCACACCAACTTTTATAATCAGCTCAAGTTTGTTAAGCTTTTGTGGTAATTTGCTCGGATTTCTCGTAAATTTCATTGGTTTTGCCAAATATAATAAATGAAAATGAAATATGGCTTTGCTTGGCTGGCAACTTGCTGCCAAGTTTCGGGGCTAATGGCCGACAAAATTGACGCTGCTGGCATTCGTGACAGCCGCCAGCATGGCTCGACAGTGAGACATCTATATCCGACCAATTTGACTGCTTCTCCAGGCGAATTGCTTCCGCAGCGCACAGCCAAACAGTCAATGCCTGTTGCCTATTACCAGCTGCAGGAAGTGCATGCGCCCTGTAAATTGAGTGCACTCCAAAGACTTTGATTGCCAGGGCGGTACTACGCCTTGGGTTAATTGGAGCTGTAGGCAGCCACTGCAAAACTACTTTGACATAAATACCTACCAAAGGGAGCAAACACTACGTTTCTACACTTTAAGATCGCTTGAAATGTGTTTAGCTAGCTAGCTCATTTGTTAGCCATATTAACAACATCATTAATCATATAATAATTATACAAATTTATTCATCAATTTATGCATTGGATTTTAACAATTTTATTTTCTCTGTCAAGTTAAAAGTAATTTTTAGAATATTTTATTCTATACCTACGAACATGAATTGTGTTATAAAATCAGAGCACCAAGCGATTCATTTATTTTTAAATTCAGGACAAGATTTTGCGATCTACTGAGAGCTGCTACAGGTCTGGCCTACTGATATATGTATTTTTATAAATTTCTCAACATTTTTTTGATTTATAGATAATATAATTATTATAATAATGTAGAAATCTAACCTGCTTTGAATAAAAATGTTTGTATTAAACTTTCAAGACTTATGTAGTAGACTTACCTTATGCTCGCTCGTAAGTTAACTTTAAAGCCAATAGATAAACATTTCAATTAGATTGGCAATAATCAAGTACGGCGCAAGATTTTGAAGGTATCACAAGTGCAAAGGCCGCGATAACGGGAGAATATGAATACAAATGCATCGGCACAGTTTTTGAAGAGCTCCAATCTGCTGGCCTCTTTGAGTCCCGAGCGAAGAGAGCAATGCAGCTCATCGTGCCAAGTATTGTTCATATCTTCCTCTATTAGCATAGTGTGGAAGACATTGAGGAGCTGCAGATGCCGCTGAACACGTGGACAGCGCACAAGACACAACATCTGGACATAGGCCGGAACTTCTTCCAGCGCAGGAAATCATCCGCACAGACTTCTGTGCTAGCATCAATTATCATCAGCTTGCAGTCATAGTGATAGATGCCTTCCAGGATGGCACGCTCCATCGGGCAGTGAAATTCAGCGCACACCTCATCCGTGAGAAGAAAGCTGATCTCTTGCACCGGTGTTTGCATGGTCCACGGATAGGCGCGGTTGGCAAAGGAGTAGGCCAAGTGCTGGCGCTGCTTGTGCTCTGCACATTGTTGTTTGACTTCGTTGTCAATACGCACAATGCCACGCGAACCTGTGGGTTGATAGTCCCCAATCGCCTTTTCATTGAGCTCTTCTGTGGCTTTGTTAGCTTCAGTTTCGGCCAACTTCTCGATCTTCTCCTCGTGCTTGGCCGCCTGGCAGCAACGCAAATCATGCGGCTGCTCATATTGCGGAAAGCCCACCTTGGCCAGCATGCTATGCCAATGCAGATAGTCAAATGTTATGCGCGGTATAAAGAATTCAGTAGATTCGCTTTCCACACGACACTGATTATCATCCAAAATCAGGGGCCATAGCGTTTCGAAAAACGAACTATCCAACGATTTGTTGTCATCTCGACTATTACTGTCCGAGTTGCTGTCCAGGTCCATGTTGCAGCTTTTCAGCAAACAAAAAAAACTTGGAATTTATATGATTGTTATTTAGTAGTTTGAGGAATGTAGTCGTAAGCAGTGTCTATCTGACAGGCAATGCCAGAGTGCCTTACTCTAGTATACTTTTTGATAGTCCGTACAATACGCACACTTGTTGTGCTGCCGCGCAACGAGGCGTATGAGCAACAATTTCATTTTATTATCAGCTCATAAATCAGCTGCTGACTCGCATTCTCTGGACATTTGTTTATATTTGTCTCGAATTTATGTACGCCCATGGCAATAACAGCAACAGTAGCAACAACAACAACAACAATTTGCGTAAATTTTATGCCATTTCTGTCGTAGGTCGATCGCCGTCGCCATTTTATGGGTTCGGCCGTGCCTGAGCTGTCCTGATTTTCAGAAGCAACGCACTCGCTGCAATATGCCCACGATTTTCATTATGTGATGAAAGCTGCGATGGGCGTGGTTGTTCTAATAACACCCACGAATTTGTGTTTGCTTTTTTTCGGGCTCATTAGCCTTAATGCTTTGGATTTTATTGCCACGCACGCACAGCGACATTTGAGGCATGCCATTTGATGGGACGTATCAAACATGCAATGTACATTACAAAACAACAACAGATAGCAGACGGATGACAGACATGGGTAATCAATTCAGCCCTTGACAATGGGTATTAATAAAATATCAGTTAAATAGCAGAAATACAAACAAGAAGAAGAAGAATATACTTTATATACATATTAACATGCATACAAATTATATATCGAACGATTTTTTTTTTTAATTTATAATGACTGCTTGAAAGCCTCTTTAGTTAATTCACTCTCAAAACTTATGAGAACAACAATCAAAATAGCTTTGTCATGGAAACAAATAGTCTGCCAGGTACCCCAACCTTTTACAGAACAAAGCACTTCAAACTGATCTCAAGATGCCGAGAATAGCAGCGCTCATTGGGCGACACAGCTCAAGGTATACGGATAGATTACCCGTCCATCCAAACAAACTAGCGGCAAAGCTACACGTAAACACAACAACCAGAAGATTATTAAAATGAGCTCAATGACAAAAGCTGCAATAAATCAAATCTAAAAAAAAAAAAAAAATATATATATATATATATATATATATATATATATATATATGTTGGAAGCTGCCAAGCTTTTTCGGCAACTCTGGCTCCAATCATTTACGAAGGCACAAAATAAAAAGCCAATACGATTTAATTTAGCTTATTATTTATTAATTTAATGCCGAGTCCGTGATATTTGTTTAGGCAAAGTTAATTGTATGCGAAAAGATAAGAGAGATGTTGCGCGCTTGCAGACAACTTTCGTACAGAATTAGAGAATTTAAAGAAACAAAGTTACAAGTATAAGCAAGTAAAAGGAAGGCGAAAATTACATATGTATGTCTGTTATGCTTTCTTATGTGTATGAGTGCATTAACAGCGAATGAAATGATATAGAGAATAGACTAATTTAAGAGAAACTTATTTAAGAGTATTTATTAGCTGCTGCGCCGAACATCCTCCCCCCCGTTGAAAGACCAAGTCTTTCAACAGGATCATCAACCGGAAGGACGCACAGCTTATTGACAGCTCGACGTGTAGTTCCAGTGGGCGTACGTAGAACAGCAACTCTCACGACACCATCAGCTCCAGCAATGATCTCAACGACCCGGGCTAATGGCCATTTCAAAGGTGGCAAGTTTTCGTCTTTCACGCATACGACATCGTTGACTTTGATAGAAGACTGCGGGGTGCGCCATTTTCCACGCTGTTGGAGAATGGTGAGGTATTCATCACTCCAGCGTTTCCAAAACAACTGCTGTATGTACGTCATGCGTTGCCAGCGATCAAGGCGATTGTGGTCCAACCCAGTTACGTCTGGCTCGGGGAAACTGATGAGTGGTCGACCAATCAAGAAATGTCCTGGAGTGAGAACTCCAAGATCATCGGGATTTTCTGAAATTGCAACAAGAGGACGAGAATTGATTATGGCCTGAATTTGGCATACCAAAGTGCGCAGTTCGTCGAAGCCAAGAAGTGCCGATCTCATAGAGAGATATAAATGTTTTTTAGCTGTCTTCACTGCTGCTTCCCATAGGCCGCCGAAGTGTGGCGAACGAGGAGGTATGAACTTCCAATCGAAGCTGTTGTTGATGCAGTAGTTGTGGACTTCAATGCGATGTTCCTGGCTCAACAATAGGCGCCGCAAATCCGCCAACTCGTTCCGTGCACCCACAAAGTTAGTAGCATTGTCAGACCAAATGCATTTTGGAATGCCACGCGTACCAATGAAACGCTTGAGGGCGCCCAAAAAAGCAGCTGTCGAAAGATCCTTTGCGAGTTCCAACCATACAGCCTTGGTTGCGAAGCAAACGAACACGCAGATGTAGCACTTTACAGAGGCTTTGTTTCGTCCATCAGGCTTGTAGTAAAAAGGACCACAATAATCCACTCCAGTGACTGTAAATGCCGGTGAGCACTGTGCACGATCCTTGGGCAAGTCCGCCATTATATGCTCAACGAGACGAGGCCGAGATCTGCAGCAAATTATACATTTTCGCAATGCTCGGGCAACCGTTTTCATGCCACCTATGGGCCAGAATTGCTGTCGAATTATTCCAAGCAAAGCCTGCGGTCCTGCATGGTGATACTTCTGATGAAAATGCGAGATTATAGCGAAGGTTAGGGGATGCTCTTTGGGCAAGATAATTGGGTGGCGCGCATCGAAGCCGAGAGTAGAGTGTCGCAAACGACCACCGACTCTAAGTAGACCAAAATCATCCATAAATGGAGAGAGCGAAAGAGTGGAGCTTGACGAATGTATATTCTTTCCATTCTGTAGGGCAGAGTATTCTGGCTGCAACTGAGTTCTTTGAAGAAGACGGCATAGTAGGAACGATCCCTGACGAAGATCGTCTGATGACAACTCAGCTGACTTTATTTTTCTGATAAATTTGTGAATGTAGCCAAAAATGCGCTTCATTATTCCGAATGAATTTATGTGTTTGAATGACAAAGAGATATCTACGTGCTCAGCTGAGAATAAAACCTTTTGGCGCATTTCAGGAAGACATGCTTCAGACAAGCAGTGCCTTGGCCAATAACATTTCTCCTTTTGCAAGAAAGAAGGTCCATGCATCCATAATTTTGAGTGCAAAAGTTCCAACGGTGCTGCTCCCTTGGATAACATATCCGCCGGATTCATCTCGGTTGGCACGTAATGCCACTCCATGCCGATCGTGAGCTGCTGTATGGCACAAATCTTGTTAGAGACAAACACATTGAATTTGGATGGCTCTTCCTTTAACCAAGACAAGACCACGGCTGAATCTGACCAACAATGCATCTCACACTCGAACAAGTTCATTTTGTTTATTTCGCTTACCAAGTTCGCAAGCAGAAATGCAGCGCATAACTCAAGTTTAGGCACAGTAAGAGTCTTTAGTGGGGCGACCCTGGCTTTGGAACAGAGCAACTGAACTTGAACAGCATTCTTCGATGAGCGAACATAAACACAAGAGCCATAAGCCTGAAGACTAGCATCGCAGAAGGCATGCAGTTCGACCCTTGCTTTAAGTTGGAGTACATAACGAGGAAATACTGCATGGCTCACTTGCTGAAAGTCCTTACAAAACTCGCTCCAAGCCGTTTCCAATGGTTGCGGTAAGCTCTCATCCCATTGCAGCTTGTCTCTCCACAGGCGTTGCAAGATGATTTTGGCCCTAGTTAAAGTTGGTCCGATCAAACCTAACGGATCGTAACATCGCGCAATGGTTGATAAAACCGAGCGTTTTGTGTGTGTGCCAGTATTAATTTTGGGCTCGAAAGTGAACACGAAGCTGTCCTTCCGAGGCTCCCAGATGAGTCCAAGTGTTTTTGTCACATCGCTGCCGTCGTCGAGTTTGAGAAAACTCTCCTGCTCAGTTTCTGGAACTCCGCGAAGTATATCAGTTGAGTTAGAGCACCATTTTCTCAATTTAAAATTTCCTCGGTCAAGAAGATTTGTAGTTTGTCGCATCATGTCTCGAACTTCTTCAACTGAATTGCCTCCTGATATCAAATCATCAACGTAGAAATCTCGCAAGACAGTTTTAGATCCTAATGGGTACGACGAAGACTCATCCATTGCTAGTTGATGCATTGCACGAATTGCCAAAAAGGAAGCGGGTTTGGTTCCATACGTGACGGTATTCAATTTGAAAACTTGAATATCATGGTCTGAAGAGTCTCGCCACAAAATGCACTGAAGCATAGAATCAGGCTCTGAGACTTTAACACACCTATACATTTTACCGATATCTCCTGTAAGTGCAATGGAAAATGTGCGAAAACGAACGAGCGTGTTAAACAATGTAGCTTGAATAGTCGGTCCTGACATAAGCAAATCGTTTAATGAGAGCCCAGATGTGGTAATGGCTGAGCCGTCAAAGACAACTCTCAGCTTTGTTGTCGAACTCTCTTCTTTGTATACGCAATGATGGGGTAAGAAATATTTGCATTTATTGATATCTGCGCTGGGCACCAGTGACATATGTTTGAGGTCAATATATTCCTTTATAAATGCTGAATATTTCTCCTTGAGAATTTCATTTCGAGCGAATTTACGCTCCAAGTTTACGAGTCGACGCTTGGCCTGCAAATAAGAGTCGCCCAAAGATTCGACGCCTAGCTTTTTTGGCAAGCAAACTGAATATTCCCCTGATGACAATCGACGATAGTTTGCGATGAAATGCTGCTGACAATGGAGCTCCTCGGTTGTTACCTTGGCTATAGGCTCGAAGACGTGCTCCACTTCCCAAAATTGACGCACTAACTCATCAAGCCGAGTGCTGTGATTAGTGTCATCCGAAGCTCTTTGGGTTGCGATGAACGATGAGAGTTTGGGGGCTGATTGCCCGCCACCTGACACGATCCAGCCGAGTTGAGTTTTCTGCAAAATTGGTAAACCAGGTGCTAACAGAATTTGACCAACACACAACAGCTCGAAGAAAAGACCAGCTCCGATGAGAAGATCAATCCGTTGTGACTTATGGAATAAGGGATCAGCTAGCTGTATGTTTGAGGGTATATTCCAACTATTAGTAGACATTGACATCCCAGGCTGATTGTCAGTAATCATTTGGGCAACGATTGCAGTGATAGTAGTAGAATAATTTGAAATCCGCGATTTCAAAACGAGATCGACTGAGTATCCTTCAGTTGAGAAGCTAGCATCTCCAATGCCAGAAACTGCAGTGAGCGATTTGCTTTTTCGAAGCTGAAGCTGATTTGCGAAACGACTGGTGACGAAGTGAAGTTGAGATCCTGAATCCAAGAGTACACGACACGGAACGAATGTTCCAGCTCGATTCTTGACAAGGATTATTGCAGTAGCTAGAAACACAACATCAGACGAACTAGGCGATATGTGGGCTTGAGGCAGAGAAGGTGACATTGCAACCATGGCAGTGGGGTGTATTGTATGTGCTTGTTGATCAGGTTTCAACACAGCGTTGGATGTAGCTATCGAAGACTGATTGTAATGCAATAGAGTATGGTGCTTCGATTGGCAAGTACGACAGGAGCTAGATTTACAATCCTTTAGCTGATGACCTTTTCTCAAACAATTAAGACAAAGCGCGAGTCTCTTGGCCTCCTTATGTCTTGCCATTGGCGACAATTTCTCAAAGCGCTTACATTGAAATATCATGTGACTTGTGTCTTCGCAGAATACACAACAACTAGGAATCTTGGAAGCAACAAATGATTTTCTTAAATGTGTACTCACGATCTTCCCTGACTTGCCAACCTGACCATCTTGCAAAACTTGATCCACATTTTCAAGCATTCGACATCGCCCTTGCAAGAAAGCTGACAATTTGGCCCACGATGGTAACTCATTAGCAGACGAGCTTTCCTCCCATTTGACCTGAGTTGACTTATCCAATTTCTGCAACACTGTCTGCACGATGATAATATCAGCAACTTCTTCCCTCGACGCTAAAGAATCCATAGCACGAAGGTGAGATGTCACTTTATCTGTTAATTGCCTCAGCCTACCTACAGAGGTATCAGCCTTCTCAAGCCCAAATATCGCTCTGATGTGTGCCTGTAAGATAAAACGTTTATTATCAAAACGACGTTGAAGAATATCCAGAGCGACGATATAGTTAGCCTTGTTAATTTCCAAAGAGCTGATGGAATCCAAAGCAGAACCGCTTAAGCAAGATCGAAGATGCTGGAACTTCTCAACAGGATTGAGATCAGGATCAGTATCTATGATCGTTTGAACATAGAGTAAAAGTTTTCCCACTCAGTGTAGATTCCATTAAATTTTGGCAGCTCCAGCTGCGGCAAACGCGATCGATTAGACATGACGACCATTGGATGAGCATTTGTAAAACTTGTATTGAGCGTTGAAGATAGCTGTGGATTCGGCCGACTTCCCAGTTCACGCTGAAGCAAGGCCTTAAACTTTAGTAGAGTTGATTCAAATTTCGCAGGTAAATCACTAGATATGGATTCAAATCTGATTCCTCTAAGCTAGTGTGAACCGCTTCAAAATTTGACTCTAACTTGGTGATCGAATCCAACAGCACACGTAGCTCACACGAATCCATATGACTTAATTTTTCCACGTCTAATTCGGCATATAACCTTTCAAGTCTGTCGAAAAGAGCTTTCGTTTTAAGCCTTAAATAAGTGACCTGAGATGCAGGCACTCCATCAGCATTAGATTCTGAGTTATTCATTTTGATACGTCACAAATTCACTTAAGTTATGCTCAATTCAATTCAATTCACAAGTTCAATTGCAAAGTTGATGCACAAGCTAATAGACTCACTAATGCACTTCCAATTTAGCTGCACCTTTTATATGCAAGCTCACTGTGTGTGTATGTTTGTATGTGTGTGATCTAACACAGCTATTTTCGGATTAGCGGGCCTTCTATGCAGACGCTGCACAAAAGGCGCCAACGGCGACGAACGAAGCGAACGATTAAAAGAGAATGAGAAAGACAAAGATAATGCTCGCACAACTGCATACACTGAATTATGCACTTTGAACAAAATTATTTGTTCACAAATGCTAATGTTTACACTGTTGCGTTAGGATGAAATTAATTGTTAATTTGAATGCACTATTTTGCACAAATGTTTATAAATTTCACGGAGAAGGCTAATGTTTTACACTGTTGTGTTACGATGAAATTGATTGTTAATTTGAATGCACTATTTTGCACAAATGTTTATAAATTTCACGGTTGAGCGACGACGAAATAGATTAATAACTTTTAGCGCACTAAACGAACATCACGAAGTGTATAAATTCACGTCGGGGTCACCAAAATGTTGGAAGCTGCCAAGCTTTTTCGGCAACTCTGGCTCCAATCATTACGAAGGCACAAAATAAAAGCCAATACGATTTAATTTAGCTTATTATTTATTAATTTAATGCCGAGTCCGTGATATTTGTTTAGGCAAAGTTAATTGTATGCGAAAAGATAAGAGAGATGTTGCGCGCTTGCAGACAACTTTCGTACAGAATTAGAGAATTTAAAGAAACAAAGTTACAAGTATAAGCAAGTAAAAGGAAGGCGAAAATTACATATGTATGTCTGTTATGCTTTCTTATGTGTATGAGTGCATTAACAGCGAATGAAATGATATAGAGAATAGACTAATTTAAGAGAAACTTATTTAAGAGTATTTATTAGCTGCTGCGCCGAACAATATATATATATATATATATATATATATATATAAATAAAAAAAAATTAATAAAAAAGATACCCCAACTTTTGAAACTCCGTCGAATCGCATCTGCTGTTAATTGTAGTCGTTTTGGGCTTTCTTGTGGCAAGGTTTGTGCCGTACTACTGAAATTACGTATACGCCACATGTGTGCATAAATTTTCATAAATCAATTGCGCGTGCTACTTTCAACGCGCCCCACCGACTAACTGACACGCCCATTGTCCGCCCACTTGATGCCCACCAGCCAAATTGAAATCAACATCAAATCCGAAACCTCTTACAAAGTGTTTTTGTTGTTGTACCTTTTTAAATACCCTCGAACATACTTAGTATAGGCAGATCAAAAGCTAAGAGTTAACATTAAGAATAAACTAATTCTGATATCTGATATTACTTCAGTGGGTCACTCTACACTGATTCTAATATGAGAAGTCATTGATTCTGATTTTGATTGAAGCATTAATTATGCATTAGGGTATATTCCAGTCGGTCATTGTAGTTGGATACGCAGGTAACAAATTTATGTGCACACAATTATTTCAAGTTCGTTGCGGCAGCCAAATGTAAAGAATAAAATTTAGTGACGAATGCTTATTTTACGCTTCAGTTTTCGACAACTTACGGCAAATGTGATTTCGTTTCCAAATTCTGTTTCATTCGTTTTCCTTTTTTCTTTTTTTTTTTTTTTTTTTTTTTTTTGCGTCACGGTGCGAAAATTTGATTTGTGCTCCGAAGCAGAAGCTGCCGTTTTAATTTAATTCTGTTTGGATTCTTATTGCCTTCTACATGTGCATGGGAAGATTTATGGCAGACCGTTTAACCAACGCCGGCTGCTATCGAACGTGTTGCAGGGATACAGAAGTTCAGGCGAAATGGCATGGGTGGGTGGGTTGCGAAATGTGTTTTTAATTTTGTAAGCTGCGCTTGAATGAAATAGCTTAACAGCAGCTTGCTCTTGACCTCCCACTCGGACTGATTTAACTAAAACTTGCGGCAAAGTTTCCCCATTTCAGCTGAAAAACATCCCCATGTCAACATGTTGGAGCGCTATTAAAGTGCGGCAAGAATTTCGCGACATTCGTCCGCAGGCCAAAAATTATTTGTATATTTATTGTGCTTTATTGAAGCACTCAAAATTCAAGCATTAAGAGAACACACAAAAACAAAAATAAAAAAAAATAAAATACATGGAAAATGTAAGAGATACTCAAGCAGAAAAAAAAAAAAAAAAAAAAAAAAAAAAAAAAAAAAAAAAAAAAACAAGGAAAACAAATGCAAAAACCAAAAACAACAAGAGGGAAAGACAAGCAAGACCTATATTGACATAAAAGCCAATCATTTTAAAATAGCTTTAAGCAGAGTCTACGACCAGGCGGGGCATAAAAAGAAAACATCAAAAGGTTCTTGCAGAAAATAGCAAGTACGAGTACAATTTGTGGCCACTGTCGAGAGTTGTGTATCGTGGCTTTTGGCTGGCTGGCTGAAAGTGTGTCGTGGAAAAAGTGTATGCGTTTTTCTGCATGAGCACGAAACCACCACAGCACTGTCACCAGCAGCCAGCAGCCAGCAACCAGCACCACATCCGCTATAAGCAACATTTTGGCTGCAGTCAGCCACAGCCTTATGCACTTTGGTCTATTGCCGCGGCTCCTTTGCCAACCGAGTGTCATTGCATATGAAATCAAAAGCAAGCTTTGCAAGTGAAATTCGGAACACTATTAGCAATGCATACTCATGGACTTGTATGCGTTACTTGGATTGTAAAGTTAACGCTGCCCAAAAGTGTGCTGCTATGGCAAATCAATCAATTATCACTGAAGCGTAAGACTCGATGATTGATGTGCCCGACACCCAACATCAATCATCGTACAACTTAAGTGTAATGCTCTGTGGCGAGTAGATAAATCAGAATCAATGCGTTAGTCAGTCAACAGAGCAGCCGTTGCAGCTGCACATTCACTTCACTCATATGATGCTAGTTCAAACAATAATAGTTGATCAATGAAATTTGTATAGAATCTTATAAACAAATCTCAATAGATTGGCTTGTCAACTCAAATGCATTGGAGTTACACAAACAAACATTAAATTTTTATAAATTTATTAATTTTTAAATTAAAATTATACATAGATTGCTGTTAAATTTATCAGATTATCTGTTTACTCTCCGCAGATATTGAGTATCATATAACATTTAATGTATCTGAAATCTAGATTCATTCAATATACGAATGGGCTTTAATATATAAAAACATAATAAGGATTTTATACAATTCGATGTATTTCTATAAAGTCGCACTAACCATTTACGTTTTTAGGCTGATTATTGTCGAGATATGACTTTATACTCAAACACAAAGTATAAAATGAAACAACATCAATAAAGTCAATAAATATATGTCAGTTTGGGCTTAACTTTGTGTTTGATAATTCCCAAGGCTTTTTTTTTTTTTTTTTGTTGTGTTCGATTTTAGACAGAGTAAAATATTTGTTTATTTTAAAAATATTTTAGATCAATAAAATAATTATTTATAGTATCTACATGCCATTTGAGTGTCTGCATATCCACTGATGCCAATTGAAACTATTATCCTGTTAATACTTCACACAAAAAAAAAGAGCAAAATTTAAAGAAACTTGTTTCTTTCCTGCCACGTAGTACGTATTCAAAATGATTTTGCAAGGTCGAATGGCTTCGAAATTCTTGCAATATTTCTAGGTAAATATTTGATGTTTGCTCGCTGGTGCATAAAAATAGCTTAGCTTTTGCAGCATTAAATGTATTCAGCTCGAGCATGTGTAAGAGGTCGCATTGAAATTGTGAGGCAGTCAGCCAGCACTTAGAAGCTCTATAGATAAACAGTTCAAGCTCAAGGCTAGCTCTTGTTGAATTTCACAAATACAGCAGATTCCAGTCAATTGTAATGCGAATCGGAAAACTAGCTATCAATAAGAGGCTTTAAGCTAGAAGACTCTAATCTGTGAAGTGAACAGCTTTGAAGTAGTAGCAATTAAAATTAAGGAAAGTGCATTTGGTGGCAGCTCACAGCTCACAGCTCACAGCTCACAGCTCACAGCTCACAGCTCGCAGTTCGCAGCTCGCCTGGCGGCAATATTTTATCGCTTAGTTTACCACACGAAAGCAATTTCATCTCTAATTTATCTGACTGACTGATTGACTGAGTGACGAACACTCGTTCGTCCCTTTTGAGCATAGTCAAACTTTGTTTCATGCTTGAAAACTCTTGCGGCTTACAGCTTATCGATTTTGTGTCTTGCACCTGACAATGAGTTTTCGGTAGAGCTGCATTCGCTGCTAGCATTTAAAGTTACAAATATTTTATCAGCTGGTAAATTGCTTTTCTCGTTGCACAGATAATGACCACAAGTATCTACCATGGCGATGCAGAGAAGCAATCAGCTTTGCCATTTGTATTTAAAAGTTTCATTGCAATTGCTTTTCGCTTTTAAGTCAATCGGCTTTAAGATCAGCTGGTCGACTGCATTGGCCACATGCTCACGTTAAGTGCACATCAACTGGCGAGCATTAATTGCCACAGGCATCTTTGCTCAATGAGCTTCATTATGCTCTCTGTGTGTGTGTGTGTGGGTGTATGGATGTGTGTTTGTGCTTAGCTTTGACCAAGTCCAAGTTTTGCAAGCGCAAACTAGCCTTAGGTCGCCACAGAGTGAACAAACAATTTCGCTCCGTGTCGAATTCGACTCTATCGAGAGCAGCATAGCCCACAGCACTGCCAGCACTTGTGGCGAGCTACTGTACTCGGGCGTGGTTTTGTTAAACGAGTTATAAACGTTTATAATTATGATTCACAACTGATATTAGATTAACTGTTATTTCAATTTTCAATGCACTTTGCTCGATTGATTGCATGCATGCACATGAGTTATATTTTATTCAATTTATCCATTTATTTTCAAAGAACTGGAAATTCAAACAAATATTCACGCCTTTCAATTATTTAACACGGGAGCATACTCACCTGGTAGATACCCTGAAAAAGAAAATATTACACTTATATTTCCTATTCGAAGAAAGAGTGAGAGAGTTTGTTTGTTTCTTTAATCACCCATTCAGCAATTGAGCAGATTTTCTATAGCAGATTTTCTATGCTTAAAAGCTCCGTTTCTCTTATCAGCAGGCTGCATTATCATTGCCTTAATGCAATTTCTAAGCTTCAACAAAGTACATATATTATTATCACAACTATCTTTAGTGTTGCTAAATCCAGGGTATACAAAAAGCAAATTTCAATTGCAATTTTTTATTTTATATTTTTTTGCTTTTGCCTTTTCTTTGCAGTGTTTGTTGTCAATTTGTGTGGTCGCCCTCAATGCTTTCTGCATTTGAATATTCGCATGTGTGTGTGTGTGTCAATTTGTGATTGCGTGTGTGTGTGTGTGTGTGCATGTGTGTGCGTGAGTGCGTGTTTGTCGCTGCTCGGAAATCAATATTTAAACAGCGTATGCTCGTTTAGTCCTTGCTGCCGTTGCTTCATCCACTGAGCGTTTAAAAATAAAATCCAAACTCATTCAACTCGTTCAACGACTCAATAAATGTTGCAAATGTGCTCGTTGTCGCTGTGGTTGCTTATTGCTGTTGTTGTTGTTGTTGCTGTTGCTGTTGCTGTTGCTGGCTGGCTGGCGAGCGTGCTGTACCATTTTATTTATATATAGGCCAGGGGTATGAGGAAGCGAATAAGAACATATCCAACCATGTCTGCGCTCTGCGCTTCACTCGAGTGTGTAACAAATTTTGTTTCAGTGCGAAGCAACAGCAACATTTCAAACGTTATTTATCTTGATTTCTCTAGCTCTGGCTACAACTCCGGCTGTGCCCGTGGCTCTGGCTCTGGCTCTGACTCTGGCTGTTGCTCTGGGTTGTTCTCGGGCTGTGGTTCGCTCTGATGTTTGTTATTTGCTAACCGAAATGATATATACATTGCTGGCCACAGTTATCATTAATCATGCTTTGTTTCACAGACAGACGCACAGATACACACACACACATACACACACACAGAGGCACATCCTTTGGGGCATTTAACCAGCATTTCGTATACTTGATGCAGCATATTGTTCGTGCCCCGCGTACCTCATTTATCGATTAGTGAAAACTTTGAATAAACTTTCTCCATAACTCAAATGAATTTTGAACTTTCTGCACATTTCAATATTCAAGTCTATAAAAGTACGAAGCCATCGAGAAGGCCGTCAACAAACGTTGCCGTTAATTACTCGAAATTTCAGTTGTTCAAGTGCTTTAGTTAAATTAGTAACAACTTTTCAAAATATCGACAGCGCCAAAAGTTTCCCTTGAAAGGTTGCCCAATAGCATTAGCCGTTTTATTGCCAAGACTCTATGGCCGGATGGCAAGCGACAATCTAGCCGTTATTAGCGATTCGGCGTGCCTTTAACTGCAATTGACGTTGGCCAAACATTTTTGAAATTCCCCAACACACAAATGTCAAGCAGCAGCTTGTTGGGCCATAATCAAAATCTATTAACGTCAGCTCAGCTGTGCCCGCACTCAACACAATATTGACACAAATCGACTCAGCTAAGTAAACCAGCCCCTGCTCGGTACTCGCGTTGCGAAGTGCTCTTCAAGCCAAGTGAATGTTCATAAATAATTCACTTACTTAATTGAATGCAAAGGATGCGAGTCCAAAATTACAACTTTTTACTTTGCATGAGATAAAGTTTAAAATTTTTTAAGATTTTCGATAATAATGTGTGATGCTAATATAAGCATGAAATTAAATAAGTAACTAATATAAATTGATTCCAACTAAATTTCTGTTGTAACTGGGACACCAAACAACTGTGAGTGTGCCTCGAAATTAAATATTTATTAACATGTGAAAGCATTATCAATGAAGTACAATTTTTAAAAAATTTGAAAGTCATCATAATTCCGCATATAAATTATATATTTCATTAGAAATTCTTAAAGAATAAGCTGGTTTTATCATATCTTTTCTCGTGAGCTTCAATCTACCTGAATTTAGAGTTCGATTAGCTATTGGTTACTTTATATGTACAAAAATCAGCAATGAATCATGTCAATCCAAAAAACAATTAAGAAAAAAAAAAAAAAACACATTTGAATGAAAATTATTTTCCCTTATTCATTCAACTTTTTGAACAGTTACTATGAATTATTTTATTTAAAAAAATATATATATATAAATTATAAATGCATTAACAGCACACAATAGAACTTCAAATCAAGCGTTTTTCAGACAAATAGAAAATTGTATAAATATTTGAATCGATATTTAATTATGAACTGCACATTGTAACAACTATTTCCAGGGCCACGGGGGACTTCAAAAAGCATTTAAAAGCATTTGTTTTTATGAATATAATTTGCACTCAATGGACTCTGCAATTTTAATGGAAGTGAGAAAAACAAGTAAATAAAACAAAACAGCCCCAAAGCTCCCACAATGCTCGCATAGCATAAAAATATACAAGTTAAATGTAAAATTTAGATATAAGCCCAAAGCTGGTTTTACAATACCATTCCGGTTGCAGGCCTGCCGGGGGCCGCTTTAACTGATTGTAACAATAAACTGAAACAATGGTCCCAAAACAAAAAGGGTCGAAACCGGAGAGCTGAACTCGAGCTCGACGGAACACTTGCTGCTTGGAGTTTAGTTGAGTTATCTGCTTTAAGCTGAGCCGATAACTTTATGCGCCCAATTCCATTTGATTGATGAGATTTATGCTCACTTCGCCCACTCAGATTTGTAATTTATTTTTATTCGTATTTTTATGTAGTGATGTCTCAAAAAGTAGCTACAAATTCAAGACTGTTGTATGTTTTTTCTTTTCTTTTTTTGTAACTTTCATTTCCCGGAGCCCCAAACAAAGTGAAACAAATAAAAATCATTTAAAGCGGCTCAACGCCAACTGTTGAAGGGCAAGTCCTTTATTCCGATTGCCTTACGCATCAAGTCAAGTCTGTCTCCTGCGCCACACAAAAGGAAATCAAGTGGATTTATTGTCAAAAGACGTATTAAGGCTTTGTCTTTATGTCATTGTCATTTTTAATTGGCTTCATTGTGCTCTTTGATATGAAAGCAGTCCCTACCAGGTGGAGTGGCATTAATTAGTAACTGCAGCAACGCACCGCACCTACTATGAGTCCAAGACTTTAGCATTTCGCTTTGCAGACAAAACTCATACATGTCAGGCCATTCGTCATGACAACCGGGCTCTCTGTAAGATATCATTACTCAAATGCCTATTAATACGCCGACTCGCAGTGGACTCTTATTGATTACAGACTGAGCGCTTGGAAGGCGAAAGGCTTAGTGCGGATGTTCTCATAGCTGGCTATGTATTTAGCTAAATATATTTGCTATGCCTGCACATGCTTCATTGTATTAGAGTATCAAATCAAATGGCTCTCAAAGCTCAGACTTACTTTCTAACATCAAAGGTAGTCAGCTTACACTTATTTATTTATATTAATATAATTTAGAGGGGGCATTTACACATTTAACTTAAAGATTTGTAACCTCGAATGTTTAGTAATATATATTTATTAAACATTTTTACAAATAAATAAAAAGAGTCTTTTGTTATTTATATATTAAATCACTTATTTATATCTGCATTTCTTAAGCTTGTTATATATTTTAATTATAAATAATAAAAAATTTTATGTAGGTTTATAAAATAAATTCTAATTCTAAAAAAAAGTATTTGATTAGACTACATTGGTTAAGTATTCAGGGCGTTTAACATTATGATGGCTTAGTACTAATGCATATACATTTTACATATTTTTTTATGTAATGAAAGTAATGAAAGAAGACAAACCTTGACATTAAACAAGCACACTCAAAGACATAGCTGAGGAGAGAATATTGCAGTTAAAATTAATTTTCTTGCGCTCATTTGTCGACTGTCGGTGCCTTTGTCTTCGTCTTCGTCGCGCTGCACGTCTTGAGCTCTAGCTGCTGCTTGCCCACGCTTTATATAACAATTTTGCATAGCATTCCCTTCGCTGGCGCATAGCAGCTTTCACTGCTCAGTTGGCAAGCAATCAGACAGAAAATCTGCATCTGCATACATAATACTGCAAATTGATTCACCTCAGTTTAACAGAGAAAAAAGTTTGACCTCCACTAAATTAGAGAAATGCAGAAAAATTAAAGCTTGAAACTACTTCTGATCCATAGTGACACCGTTAAAGTCGTAAAAGATTAAATTAATTGCATAAGCAAGCAATAACACCTATTACTAGCCTGATACCACAGCCGACCAGAGAAAGAGCCAACACTTGGCCTTATTTAGTGTTTGGGGCATCCAAACCAAACACCAATACTCAAGCAACACACGCAAAGAGACACCCTTTCGGCGTGAGGTTAATAAAAGTTCTACGACATTGTGACCTAAAAAAAAAAAAAAAAAAAAGAATATTATAAAATAAAATGGCTACCAGTCTGTTGCTTCCGCAGTGTTGGCTTTGTTGTTGTTTCTGCTGCTGTCGACTCTCCAGCTGCGCCGACAGCCTGAAAGTATGCTTCAAATAGTGGCATAGTAAAATATTTACTTTGGCAACGGCTGCAACGACAAGTGGGCCACAGCCAGGCAGGGATCGGGCCACAGGCACAGGCAGAGGCAAAGGCAAAGGCAAAGCCAATGGCAAAGGCAAAGTGTGGCTGCCACTGTTGCCCACTATAAAATGAAAACCAAAAGCCGGGCAAGCAGAAAAAAATTCATTAAAAGGGATAATGACTCACATAGTTTGCAGCGCTCGTTATATATGTATATATGTATCTATGCTAACGGATTAAGGATTTTGGTAGCATTTTTGAGCGAAATTTAATTAGAAATTATGTGAAGCGGCAAAACAGTTAGACAGTGGACTATTCGGCTTTAAATAGGCCAACCACGCGGTTAAGTGCCATTCAGCTGAATCTCTAACTGCCTAACATAGTTCACAAAACATTTTTGCATACTTGAAACTGTCCATGTTCTGGAATTTATTATTGCGCTGTTCCCACTTATTCGTCAGTGACAAAAAAAAAAAAAAATGCTGCGCTAATTAACGAGTTTTTCTAATTAAAAGATTTGCTTTATTCTATCTGCATATTTAATTGGCTCTTTATTAAATTACATGACATTGACTCGATAACCCTTCATAGTTTTGTTGCATTTTAAACGCATTCCAGTGTTTGAATTTCTATTATTTTTACATAGAAATTATCAAAATATAGTAAGAGGGGGAAAACAAAAAGATATATGCACATACATATGTATAAATATATAAATTGTTGCAATAATTTTTTTTTTAGATGAAATGTTTGAATTGACTTTCCAATATCATATTACATTCATTATTTCTTTGTGCATCAAATTGCCTATTAAAGTCTTTTGCAGAAAAAGAAAGGGAATTATTATTGATTTAAAGATTTTGCTTTTAATCTTTGAGAGTTTGCATGCATATATGAATTGAATTTATTAAAATAAATTAAATCATAACGTTAGCATTCACATTTATTTTAATTATATATAAATAATATAAATGTGCGCTTACATATATTTATTGATATCTACTAAAAATTATAGACGTAAAAATGTTCATCATGAGTAAAATTAGTTATGAAAATTTAATAAAATGTCATAAACTAAATTGCGAAAACTATCAGCTCGTACAGCTCTGTATCAGCTGAGTGGAATGACAAATTATTGTGAAAGTATTGAAAATTCTTCAGCTTGATTCAAATGCAATGCACATTTAGCTCAGTTGCATTTCTAAAAATGTTAATAATAGTTTCAAAGATACCTGACTGCTAATACAATTAAAAATGTATGCGCTGCTTTCATTCTGCTTTAGATTGCCCATAAAACCAAAGATTTTTCGTTGGCTTCTATAAGGCATCAGTCATGAAATTAAACTCAGTTCATAATGGAGATGCTTGTGGGGCACACTTCAGTCATGACTTGCCACATGCAGCACATGCAGCTGCTCAACTTGCCGCATCACTCACTCGAAACTGCAGTCAGAGCATGCCCCAGAATGATGCTGACTAAGCAAAGCACCACGAATACCACGGCACAGCACCCAAAAGCAACAACAACTAAACAAAAACAACAATGTTGCTTAAATCTCTGACAGAGAAGCACAAAATTAAAGTGCTCAGGAAGCTGTACGATTTTTAATCAGAGCACAAAAATGTACATTTGAATATTAAAGGAGGCAACGAGCGGACAACTTAACTCAAAGCAATCAACGTTCTATAAGTCAAGCGCCGTCGCCCATCAGATGCTGCTGCCGCTCCTGATTCTGCATCAGCAGCTCGTTCTGTAGCTACTCTATCAGATTTCTGTGCGCGCTTGATTCAAGTGATGCGAGTGCAATTTTTACTTGTTTTTTTGGCATTTGCCAACGGATGCAGCGCACAAGCGCTCAAGGATAGCATTGCATCCTTAAAGAGTAGAAGGAAACGAAATCAATTTGCGCTTTGATGTCTGCTTTCAGCTCAACTCAATCTGCGATTGTTGTAATGCTCGAGCCTGAAGCTCACTTAGCCTGGCTGGCCAATGCATCGCATATACGCTACGTAAGACCAGCATGCAATTAAATTATACATCGCGCTCAAAGGTAATGGAAGCGATAGCAACCTCCGCGTATGCATATCCAATTAATCAAAGTGCAACGGCACTAATGAAGCCTTAACGCTTCTGCTCAAGTTTAAGCAGCATTTAGCCTGAGCCGTCGTTAAACGTATTACCTACTGCAGCGAACACCAGGACACTCAATGTCCTGCGGCTACGTCTCTGCCCTTCTGCTGCCACTGCCGCTTCATCCACTGCCGCATCCAGCTGCCAGGCTGCCGGCTGTTGTTATAATTAAATTTATTATGCAAAGCCAACATTTCAAGCATGTTGTTGCTACTCCCATAGCTTTCGCAATCGCTTTAAACTAGTCGCGCATCCGTATCCTATCATCTGCCTTTGGCATTTTCTGACCGCGCTGACGCCTCGCGCAAACGAGGTGTGCCTCACAAATAACTGGAATATTATCATTATATCTAGCTCGACCGTTAGCACAAGGCCCATGCACATACATCACATATTTATTTGCAGAAGGCGTCCAGCTGCAAAATGGAAAATACTCAAGATGCCAGGCATTACACATGCCATGCAAAGCAGTTTCGTTTAACCCATGGCCGGACATTCCGCATTAGCCGCAGCGCCTTCTGCTCTAGTCGTTATTTATTTCAATACTGACCTCACACATATTTCAATTTATTGAAATGCAAAAACGCTTAAAAGTTGGGGGAGAAACCATCAAGGGCTTTAAAGTTCAACTCAGCTTCAAATCAGATCGGATTACTTTATCGGATAACTATGTGCTCTACCCTTTTGAATTCTGCACGAAAAGTAAAACATTTCATTTTTGTTTTACAATATTTTCATCAAATCATAAAGAGTTTAATGTAAAGTGAAAATAAATTCAAGAGTGTATACTTCATAATAATAAGAATAAAAAAAGGCATATGTAGCATTAAATATTAAATAAATAAATAAATAAATTTATTGTTTGCGTTATACAGCGCCTAGAAATTTAAAAAATTATTTTTATAATTTTCGTATCGAAAGCTATTCAGATGAGGCAAACAAAAATTGAATTTTGCATGTTCTAGAAAAAATGATAAAACATCATTTGAAATTCAAGAATTTTCAGATCTTAAACTTTTAAAATGACTAATTTTTATATATAACAATTTTTATTGGATTCAGATCGAGGATTCCATTGAAGTATCTATTCTCTTTTTCATAAGAAGTTTTGTATTGAGGCTTGTTTCTATTGGCGAACAACCCTTCTTCTTCTAAATGAATATAATCAGCGCACACCGAAGCACAAACCCTTTCCATTCAGTTCCTAAGCAGTCGCAGTTATTAAGAACCTCTAGAAATAAAGCAAGAATTTAAAGCAAGCAAAACATATGTGTTCATCTGCATGGCTATGGGCGTCAGCATTTACACGTAGTTACAACGACTGTATCTATTTCACTAATTAGACTCATTTCGTGTACGCCAGGCTGCAAACAAATCTGAGAGTTGCAAGAGGCATTCAGCTACGAAGGCCGAGCGACAGTCTGTCGCACAATGCGTTAGCCTTATTAATTGGCAGACGGCGTATGCGGGCAGCTGGGCAGCGCGGAATATGGTGAGGCAATATCAACTCTCATTACCGCTTGCAAGGACTTTGTTGCAAGTGGCACATGCAGCACTTCAAATCTGTTACACTCGGCGTATACGTAACGTAGGATTATTGTTGCAAGGCTAATCAAAATTGCAGCAGGGCAATCGCCATGTTACCTTGATATTGAAGCCGCAGCTGGAGTTCAACTAAGGAGGCCATCTCCTGCAGATGTTAAGTTGCTCTTTGTCAGCATGCAATGTCGTTTTTCCTCAGCTGGCTTAAACTTTTTATTACTTGCCTCAGTTTCATTCTCAGCTTTGGCAAATGAAAATAAGTTAACAAGCCTCTGTGACTAGGCAAGTGGCTTACAGACCCACGGGGGCATCGAAATATCTCTTCCACTAGCTAATATCATTAAGTACTTTGAAGACGGCGGACGCAGCTGCTTTATCACTTGGCCCAACTGGCCATAAATAAAGCACGAGCACCTGAACGAATCTCCATTATGTGTAATAAATAACAAAATATGCCGCTGATATGCGACCGGAATGCGACTACAACATAGATTCTAGTATCGGATGCCGCTGTTTCGCTCTTGGCGTATAATTAAGTGGATTTTAATGAGCGTCGGCCCAAGTGGGACTCTTGGCAGTCCTCGGCAGCAGCAGCTAATAAATGGGCTCAGTTGTGCGCTGCTTGGGCTTTGATTTGTGGCCACTTGGGCTGGCTATTTAGATTAAGCATACGCAGCGAGCCACAAACCTCAATTCATAAATGTCACTGCGAAACCAAATGAATACATTCAGTGGAGACTTAAGAGTTGAGTTGAGCCCACTCGAGCTGGGCTACAGTTTATTACAGCTACGTGCCAGGCTAACTCAGGACATGGTCGCTGATGTCTTTCGTTCTTTTTGGATTTACTGCGCTTGGATTCCGTCTGAGACTGTGTGCGCTGCTCTGCCGGTTTATCCTGCTGCTCCACAATGCGTTGAAATAACAGTGCACTACTCTGCTCATCCAGCTGGTGGTGCTTGGGCCCGTTGCCAGGAGTGGCCGTGGCGAAACTCTCGCTCAACTGACGCCAGCTGCGCTCTGCTATGGGCACGTTTAGCTTATCGAGCAGGCGGCTGGTCAGTTGTGGCATCATCGGCTGTAGCACAATGCCACAAAGCCGCAACGCGTCCATTGTTATGGCGATGATTGTCTGGAGGCGTTGGGCATTGGGTGAGCTGCCGCCCGCCTTCAGCTCCCACGGTTTGGCGCACTCAAAGAAATTGTTAGCCGCATGCAGTGCTGCGATGGCCGTGTCCGCCACCAAGTGGAAGTGATTGCCTTCATAGTGCTGCTCGCAGCGTCCTGTAAATGCAAATGGAAATGGAGGGCATTACTTGGCTGCTTTCTAGCTGGCCGCACTCTCAAGTGCACTTCTCGCACACAGTTATGTTGCCGGAAGTGCGCTGCTTGCTAGCGACATCCAGGCAACAAGCTCACTCTCTCATTCACTCAGCCACTTCGGGGCGGCTGCTTAAATATTAAAATGACAAACGCGTTGACTTACCAGCCAGATGGAACAGCGCCTCCTGCAGCCGTTTGCCAGCATCCAAGTGCTGCAGCAGCTGTGACAAGTGCTCCACATGCGGCTCCGGATACACTTGATGTGGGTTTAGCGACTTGGCACAGGCACGCGACAACAAATTGCCCAAAGTATCAGCCAGCTCCGAGTTTAAAATGCGCAGCGCCTTTACGTGGCTGAAATCTGCAACGGTTTAAACAAATTTAGCAGCGTCAGCGATATGTTCAGCTAAAAGCCCTTTCCTATGCGAAATTAAACTGGACGCTTGATTGATGTTACCTTATCCACTGCTGGCTAAGCTCCAATAGCTAACCATTTAGCTTTTAACTGCCTGCAGCCCACGGCCTGTTCTGCTAAACTCGTTGTCCATTAAGGCGATTATAGCAACAACAAATGGCAAAACAGAATAATGTTGTTGGCCACGTCCGAAAGGTTGTTCCGGAGATAAACTCATGTTAAAGCAAATACTACGACAAGGCAAATACATATGTATGTGAATCACACTCAAAGCTGCAGCAAAATTTACAAATAACAAAATCCAGTCCAGATCAAGTGGGCAAATCGAATTTTTCAATTCTGTAAGGAAATGTTGCCGTTCAAAGTTAAATGAGGCTAGCTCAATTAGTAAGCACAGATAAAAAAGAAAACTAAAACTTTGTATACAAGTTAAATGATCTCGATGTGCTCAGTATAGAATTTATGTGTATATATTTAACATAGCTTGACAATAACTCTTGATCATCTCTCGATGACTCAGAGAGCAACCGATTGCATCGATTCTTAAACGAAGTTGGTTCGCGATCGATTTGTTTCGCTCTCGTTGAGCCCCGATCGTTTGCTTGAGTTAAAAGAAAGTCTTATGTCTAATGTATTGATACATATGCGAGCATTATGTTCGCTCAACAATTGGGTACGTGAATTGAGTGTGTGTGGGTGTAAGTGAATACTATGTGCATTGACTTCTTGAGTTAGTTGCTCTCTCACTGTGTCTCATTATACGAACGACAATCATATCGCTCCCTAAGCAATGTTCGGGAAATGAGCGTCACGCGAATATTATTACTCAAGGCGCTCAATAGAAATAAAAAAGAAAGCCGAATAGAGCCGAAGTCTTTTGCTCTAAACGAGTGCGAGTGAATTCGAATATTTTCTGAGCGAGAGCGAATGCATAGGAATATTTGCTGAGCGAGTGCAAGTGAGTATGATTATTAGGAAAAAACGAACAACAGTTATTTTTGGCAAGCCAAAATATTTTAAAATATATGTACCAAATATATAGCAAGAGATTTGATTTGTTATACTTGGTCTTGGTATAGCCTAACAAAAATAAATACTTAATCAAATATAAATATATAATTACTAAATATGTACTAGCATTAAAGTTGGCTAATACGAGTTTGGCAAAATGAGTTGGCTTTATGAAAATCAGTTTATATATAATATATATACATTATTACATTACAAAACATCTTAACTAAGCAACAAACAAACAAACAACAAACTTTAATTTCTTGTTCAAGTTATTGTGATATTCTATAGCATTTGCTATCGCTAATTAAAAATAATTTGAAAATGCTAGCGAAATTCCCACTCAGCTGTGGCACAGTTTAAATTTAAAGCCAATATCTCAGCGCAGATTGAGAAAAAAAAAGTATTAAACTCATAGCTGCCATAGCAACCTGTATTAATGAGGAACAAAAGTAAAAGGAAAAACAAAGTTGATTCACCCGCCAACATTCGATACGAATAACGGTGCATATATTGCACCGAGGCAACCCGAATTTAATCTTACACTCGAAGCATTGCCATATGTAATATTCATAAGTATTGAATGAAAGTCAGAAAAGAAGTTCACTTGATTGCTCAATGAAAAATCTCCAAGATAATGAAGCTTTGAACACAATGATTGAGCCTTCGCTCAGTTGAATACTGAAGCGCTCAAATGCCAAACACTGAATAAGTAAATGGATAGCAATTAGCAGTGAGGTTGCTATATTTACCTGTCCAACTGTTTACTGAGAGCTATAATATTAGTTACATTACATTCCCAATTAGCGCTGCTCGCAATAACCAACATCATTATCTGAGCATCAGCATCAGATTCGCACAAGCTAAGTTCAGAATTTTGCATACAGCGTTAATTAAAATACATGAAATTTGATTTCCATGCGACAGACGCATCTGCAGGTCGCAGCACAGCTCGAACAATGGCCGCCAATCAAAGTTGGCCAATGCATAATTTTGGCCATTGTTGGAGCAGCAATATATTGTTGTTGCTTGTCCATGTTGCTGCCAGTTACTGCATCGATTTGGCAATCGTTGTTATGCGTAATTAAAAGTTTGGCGCATTGGCCGTGGCCGTTGCATAAATTACACCTGCATATGGCCAGGTATTGCAGCAATTGATTGACATTGGCTTTACCAATTAAAATACGTTTCGCTGCTAATTAGTTGAAGCCAGTGTAAATCATTGAGTCATTGCAGCCCGGCAACTGCGTGCTGCACACTCAAATTCAAATTCAAATTCTAAGCTCACGCCACGACTACATAAACAATGCCACTTGTTATTCAAGTATGCATAAAACTCGATGTGGTTTTACAGTAGAGGGAATGCATTTCCATGTCGAGAACTTGAGCCCAGCTCCGGAAGGTGAGCAGCTGTCGTCTGTTCCAACAAATAGAAAAAAAACACAAACAACACATGCATATGCAAGCACATTACACCTACACTAACAAGTGTGTGTTTTCTCCCTCTGTAACCTGAGGTTTGACAGCGACCAGAGTTTCTTTCACTTTTTTGGCCACGCAGCTGCAGCGACCAAAAGTGTTGCCTGCTTCTGGGCGCTCCGCATCATTAATGCAATTGTATTGTCGCTGCCTGCTCAACTTTTTGCTGCCGCACTCTGTGCTCCAAAGTCAACTTGGCAACCAACTGAATTTGAATGCCAGAGCTCACGAGCGTGCAGTCATATGTATATATACTATATATACATACATATGCAACATGGCTCTTGTTGTGGAACAAATGAATATTTAGACCAGCCAATGACATGACTCTTGCTATACCCTTTAATGACATTAAAGATTATTGTTATATGTAATTTTTTAAAGATTAAATTTTTATAAATAATGTTTTTCATAAATAATATTTGTGATATTCAATTTTATACATTTTCTCTCTATCTCCCTTTATCTTTCTCAGACATACCCATATTTATCTCTTTTCTTTATATATATATATTTCTTATGTAGATATTTCTTCTTTCTTTCTCTGACTTTAATTTCTCTAACTCTCTCTCTCTCTCTCTCTCTCTCTCTCTCTCTCTCTCTCTCTCGCTCTCTCTCTCTCTCTCTCTCTCACTCTGTGTCTCTCTGTCTCTGTCTCTGTCTATCTATTACTCTGTCCTTGCTTTCCTTCTTTCCTTCATATCATATATAATGCAGGAATATTATACTATAGTCTGTTATACCCATTTGATTGATGAGTATTGTAAATGTATTCAATTTGCTTAAACGAGTGTTGAATTGAGTTGAATTGAATTTTCAGTTGAGCAACATTTAATTTTCCATGCATTGCACAGCATGGGACATGGCATTGCTGGGACTGGCAGAAGTTACGTTCGGCTTGAATCAATCGCAATCCCAATTTGAAATAGAAATTACGAAATGCACTTAAACATTGGTTGCTCACTTTACAGCAGTTTGGGCAGCAATTATGCCGACGCGGGTTAGTTTTTGATACAATGGGGCAAAGCGGGAGATCCACAACACGTGTCCCAACGGCTTTCGCAATCGCAGACGCAATCGCAATCGCAATCACCAACGTAATCGCAATCCAACTAACTGCATCTGCCGGGCCGGGCCGGGCCATGTTGCTTTTAGCTGCTTACGTGTGCAGCTGCATATAGCAAAGCCGGCTCTAGCAATAACAACGGCAACTGCCTGCAGCTGTGGGCTGCGACATTTGGCGTGTTTCAGCCCTCGTGGCACGTGCAGTGCCAGGTGCAACAGCAGCAACAGCAGCAGCAGGAATCGGCGCCACAACAGCCGTAATTTCGACAAAGTTTTGCACATGTTGCACAAAGGGGCACGTGACTGTCGTGCTAGATGGGGTTCGGTGGCACATAGACAAATGTTGTGCCATTTGTTGGCCATAACACACAAAATACTTTTACCGTTCGCGTTTTTTCCGCCGCCTTCAGGCACTGCAAATTGCTTAAATGACTTGTCGCATGTTTTTTCCTGTCACCTAGAAAACTTCTGGCCTTTTTTGCTGCTACTGCTGCGGGCAGCTGACTATCCTTGCCTCAATGCCACACTCAGCGTACGTATATGTGAGTCTTTTTTGCAAATTACATCGCTCTCAAAGTTACCGCCACACCCTATGGAATTTCTGTTGGCTCCGGGGCGTGGCGACGTCAACTATTTGAGAGCTTTTATAACGCCCATTCAGGAATGTAAAGTCTCCTACAGCGAGACAGACTTCAGCTGCCTTTGGTTTTAGTCGCCAGCGAATGAATCTGTGATATTTATATATTTATTTAATGCTTTATAGCATCGAAGAACTCATAATTTACTTTGCTATATATACTAACATATCCCTGCCTTAAGATTGCATATGCATGCAGTATCTCTGTGTTCTCTTTTAGCAATTAATCCTGTGCTTGTTTCAGTTCATATATAATATTAATTAATTTCATTAATCATAAAAGTTAAATAAATAAATAAGTAAATATATATACAAATATATAAATAAGATTCTATCACATTTCATTGACTAGTTGAGAATAACATAGTTTTCATTAAACGGACAGTGAGCACACATCATATTTATTTATAACTTATTAAGGGCCAATTCCATGTAGATGGGGGAAAATGAATGCAGACAAGTGCTGCAGTCCTCAGATAGTTGTGCATGTGCTTGATATTTAAACTGAATGACGCCTTTGGGATGCTGTGTCCGTTGAGCTTTCTTTATTTGCGCGTGTTCATTCATTTCCATAATACTTGTCGGTGAGTGGGAGGCCTGGCGATGCTTTAAGGCATTCCGTCAACAGTCGCCCGGACACTTTCGCCAAATGCAGTTCCAGTGTCGTAGCAGGAGCCGGACAGCTTTCTCAATGCTGCGGCGGAAGTGAGCCGGCGGCACCGATGCAGCGACCGCAGTGGCAGCATTTCAAAATTAAATTGTTGGTAATGAAAAGTTGCGCACTTAATGATGTTGCCCCTAATGCGGACGATGATTGCGTCGCTGTTGACGCTTGTCCTCGTCGTCATAAAAACTGCGCTCAAATGCTGTTAGCTGATGGCAGCGGATGTCGCCAATCAGCGCCGCCGGGAATAAACGAACGTAATTCAAAAACTTATTCAATGCATGTTGAAATGGAACGGAAATGTTCCCGTACCCGGACCCTGCCACGGTGCGTAAACTCAATGTCCCGCATTATGCAATCCTTGACGACTGTGAGCCCAGGCCTGTGGACCGTGGACCGTGGACCTGTGGCAAATCTCATTTCAAATCGCAGAACCAATATCGAACAATTTATAAAAGAAAAACACCTCAAAAGCGGCCTAATTGAATTCTGTATGCAGTGCGCAGCAAATTTGCTGCTTTTCTGTTGAATGCGCGCAATATTAAGGCGACGCGCACAAAATGCAATAAAAATGCAATTAAATTAGCCGCAAGGCAACAAGGCCAAACAAAAAATAACCCAGAGCCAGAGTAGAGTGGAGCTGGCCCACGGCCAACAGAGAAATTCATCAGCCATAAACTGCAGAGGTAAATTGTATAAAGGTGTGGGCGTGGCCGTAGCATAGCGGAAAGGCAAAGTTGGCAATAATTGAAAATTGAAATTAAATTTAAATTCCTGACAAACAAAGCAGCCGAAAAGCCATTAAGCTTCAGACTCAACAGCCGCCATTTATGCAAATTGAATACCGAAAAGGTTATGGAATCAATCAAATCACATCAAAAGTGGGCGTGACTAACACAACAACAACAAAATACAGCAGCAGCAACAACAACAACAACAACAAGAAAAGCGCCGCTCAAAGTGATTTTGATGACTTCTGGCTGTGCGTCGAGCCGTGTTAATTGCTTTAGCAAAATTTGTGCGTGTCTCTGACGGCTGAAAGGCGTCCAACGGCCTGTTTGGTAGTAAAACAATTGAAATTAGTTTATCCCAATTTGAAAATGTTGATGCTGCACGATGGGACATGCATGGATGTATGCATGAGCTGCTCACCTGCTGATATTTGTTTAAAGATCCTTCAGCACACACTTAAATCGTCTTGAATGAATTTTACGGCTGAGCGAAAAGCAAATATTAAAGAGAGATGTAGGCAAACGACAAACTAATCATATCCAACAGAAACAGAAACTTGCCACCAACTTTTGACAGCCAGAGCCACAAGCTCGAGTGTGGGCCAGCCTGAGGAATTAGCCAGCGGTGCTTTTATGCAAATGTGCAAATCTTGAACCAAGCTCAAGATACAACAACTTTCACAACAAATAAACAAAAGTCGGTTTGGCAGCAGCATCAGCAGCAGCAACAGCAACAGCTCCTGCAGCAGACCAAAAGTTTTTCCTCCTCTGGTATAAAATTGAAATGCAAATTCAACTAAGGTACAAGCAAAACTAACGAAATCAGCAAAGTGACGAGGCAGCTTCAGTTATACAGAAAGCTGTGTGGGTGGGTCAGTCTTTGCTCTTCTGATAAGAGAAAGTAAACTTGCAAAGTAACCGCGTGTGGAGTTTGGTCATTCAGTTTGACATATTGAAGTGACTTCAACAGCCATAAGTATCAGGAGTTAGGTTGGTGGGGAGTACTTACTGCCATCGCTGTGTGCGACGCCTTCGCGCAGCAGGAAGTAACGCAAACCCTCCATCGTATACTGCTTGGCTGCTTCTACGGGATCGACGACATTGTGCTTGCTCTTGGACATCTTCTGGCCATCCACAGTCCAGTGCGAGTGCACATGCAGCTGCCGCGGCGGCTCCAGGCCGGCGGCTAACAGAAAGGCGGGCCAATAGATGCCGTGGAATTTCAGTATGTCCTTTCCAATAACCTGCTGTGCTGGCGGCCAGTGAGCCAGATACTGTAAACGCAAAATAGAAATTCCAGTCAGCAATGAGTGTAAGATCATGTGCCCTAGATGCGCTCACCTGTTCATTGGGATAGCCCAGTGAGCTGAGGTAATTAATTAGAGCATCCAACCAAACGTAGACCGTTTGCGTCTCATCATTCGGCACTGGTATGGCCCAATGCACACGATTCGCTGGTCGAGAGACGGAGACATCGGGCAGTGGTTCGCTCAGCGTATCGAGCAAAATCTTTTCGAATTTGGCTGGGCGAATGCGTGCCTCTTGCTTAACCCAATGACGGACATCATCCTGAAACTGGGACAAGCCAAACATGTAGTTCGTTTCTTCAGTCCACTCGACGGGATGACCAGACTCTAGCGAATAGCGTGTTCCACTCGCTTCGTCCAGACGCAGCTGGGAGTCAGTCAGAAAGGTCTCATCAGATACGCAGTACCAGCCGCTGTATGCCGCCGAGTAAATGTGACCACCCGATTGCAATCTGTTCTGTGGAGGATGTAAGCTAATCAATGTGAGCAAATAAATTGCAACGACCGGAATTTACCCAGAAATGAGATACAGCCAGTTTGTGTCGTTGCTCTGTGGTGCGTATAAAATCATTGTATTCTATCCGCGCCGCCTTGAACACTTCGCGATAGCGTGAGGAAATATCATCGCAGTACTGCCCCACAGGCACTCCGTGCGCAGCTGCCGCCTGCTGGATCTTTGTGCCGTGCTCATCCGTCCCGGTGCAGAGGCGCACTTCAGTGTCCGGATAGCGCAATCGCTGATAGCGGCAATGTGCATCAGCTATGACCGCCGAGTAGAGATGTCCAATGTGTGGAGCTGACAATAGAATTCGGTTTGATTACACATGAAATGTTATTCAACATACACGCGTCTTATGCGTACCTGCATTAACGTAGAATATTGGTGTTGTAACATAGTGGGTGCTTTTGCAACGCACTCCAAGTAAGTGTATATGCCTTATTTTACTAAATAACATATTAGAACAATCATTTAACTTATAACTTTATGCACTTTAGAAGTAAATTGAAATAATAATTTGCCGGCTGCTTTTTCTGTCCAGCTGTTTTGGCAGTGCTGCCCATCAGATATCAACAGCTGATAGCTAGCAGGCGCTTATGGACAGCACTGTTCGTTTTAAATATTGATAACATATTGGAGTAATATTTTTCTTATTTATAAAATAAATAAAACAAATAATTTTATATTGGTATATTCATTTCTGTTATCTACATAAAATTTACTATGAAGCTAGCATCTACAAATAGTGCAACCGTTAACTATTGCCAGGCAAATGTTATTTAACATATGAACTGTTAATAACATATACAGACATTAAACGGTGCCGTCATGAATTTACCTAAAGGGAAATTTCTTTTTGAATAAAAATCCCTAATTGAAAATCTAACAGAATTTTATTATGTAACGGCTAAAATGTATTCAAACTTTAAGTAAAGGTTTCGACAGTAAAAAACAACAAGGTTTAAATAGATAATAATTAATCAATTATTATTAAGTTTAAAAAAAAGGAAAAAATCTACATATTAATCGTAGAAATAGATTCAGCAGATTTCTTTGGCAGATGCCAACGAGCGGTCATCCGACGACTTCTGGCGGCCTTCTGCTTGGCCTCGACTGCCGCACAGGCTGCCTTATATGCAGCCTTCTTTGTCTTCTCAAAGTCCTGCTTGCCTCATTAAGCTGGTGACTGAGACTCTCCACCCCGATTCTTGGCCGCCTCCAAGAGCTGCGTTTTCTCAGCCAGCTCCTGCTGCGCGCCGTTTGCACATTCTCAATGTTGACCAGATTCGCCGTAAAAGCGGCGACCAACGTTTCAACTGATTAAGCTGGGCCTGCGACTCTGCAACAACTTGTGACGCAGTGTTGGCATTCGCCTGTGTCGTCTGTAGTGATTGAGTAATATCTGTGACCACGGCTTCCGCTTCGCACATTTCCTGCTGCAGTTGCTCCACGATCTGCTGCTTTCCGGCCAGTGCAGCCTCTGCGGCACGTGCAGACTGCGCCGCCCTGTCGGCCAGCTCCTGCTTGACCTGCGTGGCAGCTGCCTCCGCGGCGGCCATTTGCGCATCGCTGGCGGCTCTCGCCTCCTGCGCCGCCTTTTGCGCAATATTCGACGCCTTTGTCTTGGCATCACTTTTGTCCAATAGACTCGCTGCTTTTTTGTTACAGTCGTCACCCGAACATCCGCCCGACTCTTGCTCGTCAAGCGCTCGCTCGTTCCTCTTACCAGACGCGTCATAGCTATAGCTACTCAACCTCGTGATCGCCTGCAGCAATACCAGCAGCACCAGCAGCACGGTCCGATAAAACATATTCCAAGCAAACTCAGCCTTGAAGCCAGTCAAACACATTTCGACACATGACGCCACAGTAACTGAGTTTCTATAGTCTATAAATTCTTATCACTCATCAAATTTGAAACGATATTAACGTCTATTTCTATGATATGCATATATCGTATTTGATATTTTACGTTATTCGTCAATGATCGCTATTGATGGATTCTAAAGAACGACTCCACTCATCACTCAGAAAAACTTCTTTTACAGATTATTTAGTTTACAAAATCAATTTTTATTCAAATCAACAACATATCCCAGTTGTTGTCGCCTCGTGAAATGCTGATAAAAAATATACAAAATGTGGTAATTGGTCAAGGATTAGACGGTTTTTGGTCTGCGGCTCTTCGTCGATTCCTTTGCGCCTTCTGCTTGGCCTCGACCGCCGAACAGGCTGCCTTGTAGGCCGCCTTCTTGGTCTTATCGTAGTCCTGTTTGGCCAAGTTCAGCTGACGCAATAAGCTGTCCACTCGATTCTTGGCTGCCTCCAGCAGCTGCGTCTTCTCGGCCAACTCTTGCTGTGCGCCGCCCGACACATTCTCAATGTTGGCAAGATTCGCAATGGATGCCTGCACCAATTGCTTGAGTTTTCCAAGTTGATTCTTCGCCTCGTTGGCTGCATCGTTGGCCGCTGCAGCGTTCGCCTGTGTGTTCTGTAAGGAGTTACTTACGTCCTGAACGACTGCCTCAGCCTCGCGATGCTCCGCCTCCAGTTGCTCCATGATTTGCTGTTTTCCCCGCCAGAGCAGCCTCGGCCGCTCGGGCCGACTGCAGCGCCTTCTCGGCCAGCTGGATTTTCACCTGTGACGCCGCTGCCTCTGCAGGCAGCTACCTGTGCATCATTCGCGGCCTTCGCCTCCTGCGCGCCTTCTGTGCAATATTTGTAGCTTTGGTCTTCGGATCGGTCACCCCAACCGAAAGAGCACCGGCACACGTCTTGGTTCTCACACTCCTGGCCAGACCTCACCGCCACCATCCTTCGTGGCACCCGAGTCCAACCAGTCGCACCATGCCCGGATACATGTCGAGTTCACGTTTGCTGAAAGCCTGACAGTGCACGTTAGTGTCTAGCTAATGTAATGTATAACGTAATGCCATTCTACTGACCTTCTCGCGCGCTGCGATCTTATAGCTCTGGGATAAACAGCCCAATGTAAGGAGCAGTAATACGTAGATATAGTGCATTGTGCTAGTCCTTTTAAGTACAATTGTTTCGATTTCAACTTTGACGGCTAAAACTTTCGAGTATTGTACAAAAATAATTAGAATATTTTTGTGTGTGTATAAAAAATGACTGATATACGTATGTATATATGTCTAGAATCTTGAGTCGTATTATATTACTTGTCATTATTTATGGTAAAACCATTCTTAGGACCGTCTATTGTGAGACGAACTGGAAGTGGTAAAAGTATATATATAAGAAATTTCAAATATCTATATCGGATAAGAACGATTTACCTTAACCCCACCTTAAGATAGTTCTATCGGTTAGTGGGCTAATGCATTAATTATTAAATCCGCTTTACTTTCAATTTTTGTCTTCTATATAGTATATAGTAAATATACAAAGGAATTTATTTATGTGCATCTTCAATGTAATAAATTGGAATGAACATTATAAATTTGATCAAAATAGTAATTCAATGCGAGACCTTGCGCCGACTCCTTTGGGCCTTCTGTTTGGCCTCAACGGCTGCACAGGCTGCCTTGTTGGCGGCCTTCTTGGTTTCCTCAAAGTCATTCTTGGCCTTTAGCAGTTTGGTGGACAGGCTCTGCTGACGATTCTTGGCCGCCTCCAGTAGCTGTGTCTTCTCGGCCAGCTCTTGTTGTGCACCAGTCGATAGTTCTCCATGCATTCGAGATTCTTGGTGAATGCTCGCACCAGCTTCTTGAGATTTTCCAGCTGGTTTTTTGCCTCAGCGGTGGCATCGCTGGCAGCGGCGGCATTGAGTCTGCGAATTATGTAGCGAGCTGTCCACCTCCTGCACAACAGATTCCGCCTCTCGGTTTCTCTATCTGCAGTTGCTCGTAGATTTGCTGCTTGCCAGCTAGAGCGGCTTCGGCAGCGCGCGCAGACTGATAGGCCTTCTCGGCAAGCTCAAGCTTGACCTGAGATGCCGCAGCATCCGCAGCTGTCATCTGGGCATCATTGGCCGCCTTGGCCTCTTGCGCCGCTTTTTGGGCAATGTTGGAGGCCTTGGATTTGGCATCTGTTTTGTCCACAGGCATTTTGCATTCTTTGCTGTTCTCTCCGCCTCCATCTTTCTTAGTGCATTCCTCGGCAAGCCGCGCAATATTTGCAAATAGTTCCAGACTACGTTTACTGTAGATCTGTTAGTTTCAGGTTTTATTCACGCTCGAATGGGAATACGCACTACTGAATTTCTCGTAGGGCCTGATGAACAAGCTCTGAGTTCCACAGGCAATATTTAGGACCACAAAATATGGAAATGTAGAGCATTGTGCTGCTCCCATATTCATTATTATAGGACACAGCTGTCAAGTGGTACCATGTTTCAACTGTGAAAGTTAAAAATTTTTGTTAGTACGGAAAATGCGACTAAACTTTCAAATCATGTGGTTCATTATATTGTCGTCTGTTACACAAATAGAATTTGCTTCGAGCTACTCATCCCGCCGGGATCTGCATAGAGCAGCACTTCAGGGTCGGTTTAAGCGGCGACTGAACCACAACAGCCAATTCGTGGACGACAGAGAAAGCTTTCAGGGAGGGGGGGAGAGGGATCACTCAAGCTGTGACAATGCTGACGAGAAGCCGCAGCAGCAGCAGCAACCCAGAGGCAGAAAGCTGAACCCGAAATCCCACGGCACAGGCATAGCGATGAAGCGGCGATAGAGGCTAAGCAGGCTAAACGATGATATGGATAGTGCGGTGAAGGAGGCATCCGATCGGATAAAACTTGAGTTTGCGGAAAAGGCGGCTGCCGCTGCCAGGGCAGCTGAAGCTGTGCTAGCGGGTAAGCACCAGGTGCCTCGAACAGCTGAAATGGAGGTGCGCGAGGCCGAGGTAATTGTGCAAGAGGAAACAGCGGAGCTGAGCTCAGCCGAGTCTAACAGCCAGCTGGCGCTCAAAGCCCATCGACAGTCCCAGGAGGAATTGAAGCTGCTTATCGCTGGCCACAAGTTGGCCAGAGAGAATTGCGATAGTGCAGAGCAGGTCTCTCTTCTGCCTGCCAACAGTCCATGACGGACAAGACCAGCCTCCTAGAAGCAGCCAGAAGCGCGTCTCCGTTCTGCTGCGTCAACTGAGTGAAGCACGCAACGACTACGCCAAGACCAAGAGGCGGCCCACAAGGCGCTCTGTGCGGCCAACGAGGCGAGGCAGAGGATTGACCGAATCCAACACTGAGCAAATTGAAGAAAAGCGTCTCTCAAGGAGTTTTTATTTCTTAAGCAGACTTGTGTATATATTATATATTTGTACTGATCAATCCATAATAACAATGTAGTCCATAGATTTACATTTTTTTATTCCTTTTATGCAACAGTATATACTAAGAAGTCAGAAAAAATAAAAGACCATTAATTAAAATAATTTATTCTTAGTTTATTAAACTTTTTTCTTAGGGAATAAAAATATAAAATTCCTTGACGTCGGACAAAAAGTGACCGCGTCTGAATGGCTGCCAAAAATGCTGTGGAACTTTGCCTGTACATTCGTATGCTTGTTAGCTTTCGTATGATTCCGAACCGAACTATGTATGTTTATATAGATAATGTGGTTGAATTTCTCAAACCGACTTTTTGACAAAATACAAATATAACCGAGCTAAAAGTAGGCTTAACCGAATCAACAGTTACCAACTATAGAATACAAGGGATCTGCTTATCAAATAAGGGATTACTTTTAAAAGCCGGCAATAAGTGGTCTGATATGACGAAAAAAAAAAATATATTATAAACATTATTAACATTTTACATATTTAAACTAGTTATAAATTTATAACACATCTTTTGTTTCTCAGCGTTGACAAACGAATTATACGAATTTACAAGGACACAATTCAAAACATTTCGAATTCATCAAGAAATACATTAATTGATCGCACGAATACGTGCGGTTAAAATCATAATTGTTTCTCGCTTTCTTTACAATTACATTGGTGTTTTCTGTTCACAAAATAATTTCAAAGGTGATGCTTAGTTACTTCTCGTTTAGCCAATACTAACATACATATGAGTATGTGTGTGTGTGTGGTTTGTTGTAAGTAGTATGTTTAAATATAGATTATATTAGATTAGGCCAGTGGATTATTATGATTTGTAATAGTTAGTTATTTAGTAAGTTCAATTGCAAAAACTAAATACTCAATTTGCAAGTGTGCATATATCTACATAAAATAGTTTAATCTGCTTCATTTTACTTTTCTTTTATAATTAGAGATTTGTTGCTTCTTATGCATAAATATTAATACCTAACACTTATATTTTTTATTTTGCTTTTTTTTTTCTCTTTTTTTTTTTTATATACAATCTAACACAAGCCCCTGTAAATAATCATTAAATGGTTGTCCACCAATTTGGCCATTAATGTATTGATAATCTGACCAAACAGCTAACGTTATTAGTTACAATATATATTAATCTTGATCGTATGATTTGCAACATTGTTATGCCTAGGTTAATTACGTTATTATATATATATATATATAGAATCTGTCAAGCCTTAATATACTGAATTTCATATCTGGTAGCTAATACATTGTATATATAATGCATATTTTTAAACATAGTTCATATACACTTAAACCATTTTCGCCGAATACTGAAATCATCGAGTTTTCCATGTTTTTATATGTGTTATTAAGTGTGTCTGTTTGTGTGTGAGTGTATGTAGTGACACTTTTAGATACATGCTAAAATATATTTCGTACAGATTATATCAATGGGTTTGACATACATATATATGAGCACAAGTCGTGTAATATTGTTAGAATATTAGCTGTTTATATACGAATATGTATGGGATATATATTTAATATAATATCAACGTTTTAACTCTTACATGTACAACTGTTTTATCTACGCCTACTTATTATATATGCTATCAACTGAAATGTATATCACGATTGACCAAAAATAAGATCGAATAACCGTTAACTACACATGTTGCTTTTTTGCCGTATTCTTCATTGAGTATGTCCTGGACAGGCGCACTGCGCCGTCCGCTTTTTGTATTATATATATGTATATG